>JASJUZ010000675.1:0-79169 GCA_037159825.1 Tupiocoris notatus | reverse complement strand
GCGTTTTTATTGCCATTAGTGTCACGACTGTAATTTTTTTTCTTTAAATTGATTTCTCACGGGCCCAATTACAATGTGAAAATGTAATATAAACAAAGGAACACAATGCGATAATATAAGATAAACAAAATTAAATACAAAAATACCTCTCTTCGAAAATAAAATATAAAATTAGAGGAAAAACTTAGGCATTTCTCTTCAAAAAATATTTAAATTGACCAATCGATGACACAAAAAAATAATAGTAATAATAGCAATGAGTATTCTTCATACGAGTATTCTTCATATTCTCGTAAATACGTACAAAACGGTGCAAGCACGTGAATGATTCATCTTGTGAATACAAACTCAATAGTGGATTGTTTTCAATGTCTCCTACTTTTTTGAAGAATGGTGATATACTTTTCAATAATGGTCTAATAAGAGCCAACGTTTCAGAAAGGGTGATTTTTTAAATGAAAAAATTAAAACACATGATTGTACATTGGTTAATTCTTCCTTTGCTTTAATTATGATATAAGAAGACCATCCATTAGTGATAGTAACTGTTTCGAATATTTGTCGTCGTTTCCAGATAACAACAGATTGCTAACTATAAGGGAAACTCTTTGGCAACGTAATTTTAACTATTCATATTTAACTATCCAATTAAAAGTTAATTATTCGCCTAATGGTACAGCTTGAGAGAATTATGATCTCATCGATTCAGCGTCAAAAAATCTAAGGAAATTGATAAATAATTGAAAATACGAAAATAACGATGAAAATAAAATACGACCAATTGAATATACGAATTTTCTCCCCCTCAAAGCCGTCAAAAATACCCTTAAAATTAAGGTAGCGTTTTGTCTATGAGTTGTTTCATGAATGAGAAAAAAAAGAAAAAAGATCAATTACCAAGATTGATATTTGGTGAACGTTTCAAGAATTTTTTATATTGTTGACGGCGTACGGACAGTTTTTTTTTTAGTTTTTTTATATTTTTTATATTTTTTTTAAGTAGGATATTTGGATTCTAGATGCCTTGAAACGTTAAGCATCACATTTTTAGGGGAGCGGGTTCAGAATCGTATTTTCTTGGGCGATAACAATGTTTATTAAAAACCAAAATTATGGAAAAAGGAGGGATTATTACAGTGTAATAATTTTTGACATTCTTATGTCTTTGCTATGGCTCACGAAAAAAGCGTTATGAAGTTTTTTTTTTAACTTTTTTATAACGATTTTTCATAACGCTTTTCGATTTGGTGTGCCATAGCAAAGTCATAAAAATATCGAAAACACACTTTGAACGCAAAATATTGTGTCTGTCAAAATTGATTTCACTCCGATTTTGCACATCTGCCGAACGAATACTTTAAGAAAAAGGATTATTCTATTGATTTCTTTCCTACTGAGGGAAAACCCGTTAAATGTGAGCATACCCTCCTTGTTCGGTATAGCTTTTTTTCTCTTTTTTTTGGGAATATTGAGAAAAAAGTTCACATCGAGTTTTTTTTTCTAAGGAAAAAAATCCTTACTTGCTGCCAATAATTTTTAACACCTTTCGTAAATTAATTGCCTAATTTTCGCAAAATGAAAAAAATCACATTTTCTCTTCAAATTCGATCCGAGCCAATCGCAATTTTTTTCTTCGCTCGTATTCCAACAGATTTTCGCATTTGAATAATGCTCTAATTATCAGTGTCACAACCACTTACTTTTACAAGCTTCGTCGTTCGCTACGAGCAGAAACCAACTGACGGCCATGCTCAACGTAGTTTTCGTCGTTAGGTCTTATTTGCACGATACCTTAATTACCATTTTGATTAGATTCACGGCGATGTCATTTTTACATGTTTCTCTTTGATCCCGCGCAATACGAGTTTTTATTTACGGTCCTCTGATAGTACAAAAGATGTAATTTTTATCGAGCTCGTTTTCTTTCGACGTCATGATAGGACATTTGTGATTTGGGTAGCAGACGACTATTCAATAAGGAAATTCACTATTGATTTATTATTTATTTCGTTCAGTGCGCAGTTTAAGATATGCTATACTTTCAGGAAATTTAAATTTGTGGGTTATAATTCATTAATTGATTTATTACCATTACTAGAAATTGCCTGTTATTAAACAATAATCAATTTATCTAACTATATATTTATTTATTAATTTATATTTAATAATTTTTTATTATCAAGCGTACGATTTTTTTTCGAAGTACGAGAGATAGAATTAATTGCATTAGATGAAGGGAGATGGTAACTTTCCATCATTTTTATTTCTCACCCAGGACCTGAATTTCCCTGAAGATGCCCGTGTGTAGAAAGTGGTCGGAAGGAAATAATATTGGAAGTTTATGCAATCCCTTCAACTTGAAAAATGATGTAAATGATTGCACAGTGGTTCCTTTGGTTCAATTATGATTCAAGAAAACCATCCATTTAGATAACTATCAAGAACATTTATGGAGTTTCCATCTATATATACATTGGTAACTATAAGGGAAAACTGATTAGCAGCTGTCGTAATTTTAATTATTATTAATTGTCTAATTTAAAGTTGGATTACTTGCCTGTAATGAGTATTTCATCTAATATAGAACGATTTTTTTAGCTCCAGAAATTCTCGAGTCATACCATCACTCAAATTTATAAAAATCACGGAAATTCCACATGAAAGCTGTGATAACTCTAGAACCATTAAAGCTTATATCGATATCAAACGCACCTGTAATTCATAAAACATTGGAAACGACGAATTTTTCCAACCTTAGAACAGCCTAAAATTTCTGGTTGCTAAAAAATTGAGGTAGCTATTTGGCTAAAGAATTGAGCCATTGTCAGACCAAGAATAATTTTCGACGGATATGTGAAATATTCAGTTATTATAGTTACCTTAGAATAAAGTTGACGCCGTACGGGCAGAATTTCGTGTTGGTTATTCGGATTCTTCATGATTTTAAACATAAAACAACGTATGTTGGGGGGGTTAAACATTTCTTGGGAGATTTCAATGGTTGATTATTGATTTATAAACCAACATTACTCCGATTCATATGCGGCAAAAAGGAACTGATGACCTTAGCTGAGTAATGTGTTTTCAGATATTTGTCAAAGTTTTCACATTTTTTAAAATGGAATTTTCTTTTGGAAATCGATGGTGGGAATTTAAGTGACAGCTGATTTTGAGACCTGAGCTCATTCGTGAGGGTTCCAACTTCAATGCCGCTAGTCCTAAGGTCTATCGCCTTGAGGCCACTAGCCTGAAGGCCGCATGGCCTGGAGACCTCCAACCTCAAGGCCTCTAGCTTCAGGGTCACCAATCTTAAGCCCTCTAGCCTCAAGGCTTTAGCCTTAAGACTTCCTGTCTCAATGCCTCTAACTTCCAGGCCTGAGTTTTGAATTACTAACAGTCATCATAGATTACCTTTGCACCAGGTGAATTCTTCTTGTTAAAGGTTTCCTCGAGGTTATTCAGAAATCCGGATTGCATATGAGTAAACGAGAGTCGCTAATTGTCTATTCTGGTAAAGAAATCATTTCAAAGCAGGGAGTTTTTCTCAAAGTTTGACATCCTTTAGTAATTGCAGCCTCGAATTTTTGTCAGACATCATTAAAAATATAGACTAATCCTCAGATTATATTCTGAAATTTGGAACTACTGTTCTGATTTTTTTTTCATTACAATGCTTCACATCTGGCCATGAGCAGCCTTTACAATGTCAGACCCTTTTTCGCCAATCATAATGGACATTGCATTGGTGTTCATGCTGATGGCCGTAGGAGCAATTGATGCATCGATGACTCGCAGATTCCTGATTCCGTACACTTGCAAATCACTATTTACCACTCCGTTTCGATATTTAGGCGCCATTTTAACACTCCCCACCGGATGGTACATCGTGGTTGTGTAGTATTTGATGACGCAGTTGGAGTAGTTTGAAAAGTCAGCGATTTCCGCACATTTCGGCGTCACTGCTTTGAATAGAGAAGCTCCGAATGATGTGAGCGGTTCCGTTTCGAAGATTTCATTCGCAAACTGCATTCCTTCATGGGTGAGATGCCAATCTCTTTTGTCTCCGTAGTAGTTAAGATCAATCAACGGATCTTCTGTTGGGTCTGGGCTGATCAGTCGTATGGTTCCTCTGCTGTATGGGCGTACAACTGTGGTCGAAATTCCCGCTAAATATTGCTGCTGTCCAAACATTGTATTAAAGTGATGTTGCACATTCGGCGGTTCCATCGTCCCATGGCCTCTCTTGCCAAACGCTATTACTTCAACTCCGGTGTATGAATATGGACCTGTCTGGTTGGATGCGTATTGTTCCATCGATTTTTCGTCTGCGTAGTCATCTATGTTAGTAACGCTGCCATTTTGTACTGTGTAGAGCAACGATACTCTGTTGTGGTCTTGTAGGTTGTCTCCTACGGGAAGATCAGCTACAGCAGGAATTCCCAATGATTCTAGATGCTTCTTTATTCCAATACCAGACAGCATCAGTATTTTTGGAGAATTTATCGTCCCAGCGGATAGAAGGATTTCCTTGGTCGTTTTCACATTTATGACCTTTTCGCGGTACTTGAATTCGGCTCCTGTTGCCGTTTTATTTTCAATAATGATCCTTGTGACGATGGCGTTGGTCACGATATGGAGGTTTTCTCTGCTGTTCGAAACGGACTCCAGGTATGCAGCGGAGGCGCTGCATCTTTTTCCATCTCCGATTGTCGTTTGGGTCTTCTGAATGCAGTCACATTGGGTATGAGCGCAATCTGACTCCTTCAAACCTTTGGCCACACCAGCTTTGATCATCTGATCCCTCAACAGTGTCGTGTACGGTGGGTAGTCCACTGCGATCGGTCCGTTTCTTCCTCTGCGTTCCAGGTTTGGAATACGGTTGCCTTCCAACTTCAAGAAATAGGGTTCGACATCTTTGGAACTCCATCCGACGTTATCTTGGCCCCATCTGTCGTAGTCCCAGCGGTAGCCTCTCGTGTAAATCATTCCGTTTATCGAACTTGATCCACCCAGGACTCGGCCTCTTGGGTATTCGAGGGCGCCGTCAAAGCCTGGAAGTGGGGATTCGTTTTGAATATATACTGGATGAAAATGGGTTTTCCAAGCGTTCTTTAATCTCAAGGTATAAGGTTTGTTATTACGGGTCTGGAAGCATGAGCTGTTTTTTGTAAGCACTTTCCAACTTTTCATATCTCAATTTGAACTTTTCGGGCTCGTTTGTGTTTTTGAAGCCGAACTATGGAAAAGTGAAGAGTGAAAAGTGGTAGAATTGAAAAGTGTTAATTTTAGAGGACGGTTTTGCTGGTTAAAAAAAAAAAAAAAAAAAAAAAAACTCACTTCAGCATTTTACATTTTTTGTTAGTAGGGTGAAATATGATGGGTCAGACTATTTTTTTAATATTATTATTTTTGGTTTATTATGCAATAATAAACCAATTGCCCACGAAAAAACATTTTCAAACCCCCATAAAAATTTGATGTTTTACGTTTCAAGGCATGTACTTAGAATCCGAATATCCAATAAAAAAAATTCTGTCCGTCCGCCGTCAACTGTTTTCCGGCCAAACTATAATAGCCACATTCTTGAAATTTTCATCAGAAATCAATCTCGGTCTCGCAACGGCCCAATTCTGGAATCACATTGCTAGCTCAATTTTCTTTTTTTTTACTCATGTCTTCAAACGTAAAACATCAAATTTTGAGAGGGGTAAGAAATTTTTTTCTTGTGCGATTACAATGGTTTATTTACAACCATTCTCAGCTTTTCACTCAACGTACAACCTCACACAAGTACGTTTAATTTCTTACCGTTTGTATTCGATTTTCCTCCCATCGTCGTATAGTTCCAGTCGTACTTTGTCTTTTGCAATTCTAAATACGTAGCTGGGGTTTTGGTGTAAACGTTTTCTTGCTCGCCCGCTTCTAGCAATAAAATCTTCCATTCTTTTATTTCGCTCAGACGGTTGGCGAGAACGCTTCCTGCAATAGATGTTGAAATATTTTTCAAATATTGCTCTCGTGAAATGATTGTCATTGCCACTGCCTAATATTTTAATATGTTTCCTTTCTATAAATTATCGCAATTTGAATTTTTAGCTATTTTTAGAAATTACTTTTTTGAACAAAAAAACCTCTGACCTGCAGAGCCGCCTCCGATAATGATGAAATCGTATTGGCTTAGTATTGCAGTTCCGTTGATAGTTTTCACCGAATCGTCGAATCCGCCTTCGTCATTTTGCATGAGGTACATAAAAAAAATCAAAACCGCTTCCGCCATTGTGATAGCTGCCATCTGGAATGGAAAATAATTTGAACCACCTTATACACAAGAGTAGAAAGAGCGATACGAATAAAAATTATATTTAATATGAGATTTAACAGTATTGAATGATGATTCTGCCAAGTTTTTCTTCGAAATCAACTCTTTCCTAGCTTGAAGAGGGCTGGAAAAGTTCACATTTAAAAATTTATTTCCGTTTCCGCGTTTAATTTCTGAACAAGGAGGTTCTCGACGTAAACGTTTATATACAATGTTGTAGAGAATCAAATTTCCAACGATTTCTTACGTAACTACTTTTTATAGCCTCTATTATAATCGAGATAAAGCAGAGCATAGTTGGAGAAATGTTGTCGTAATGGAGAAAAATAAGGTTTCAACTTTTAAAGTAAAACGCTGCAAATGATTGTACTGTGGTTTATTTTTGCTTCGCTTCAATAATGATTTAAGAAGATTATACATTTCTGATAGTAATTATTCTGAACATTTGTGAACGTTGCCACCGAAAAACAGATTGGTAAATGTAGGGAAAACTTCCGTAGTAATTCTAACAATTTTTATTTTTCCTAACTTTCAAATTGAAAGCTGAATTTTTCGCCTAACTGTTCAGCTGAAGAGAGTGTTGGACAAACATTCCGACGAGTATAGGACGATTTTTATAGCTCCAAGAAATCTCGAGTTTTACTCTCATTCCAAATTTGTGAAAATCTCCCAAGTTCAACTACACAACAAAATAATGCACCTTTTATTTTTTTTTTTGAAAATACGAATTTTCTCCACCTCAAAACCCCTCAAAAATACCCTTCAAATTGAGGTAGCGGTTTGGCTGAAGAATTGAGCCAATGTCCGACCATTTTTGGTGAAAATTTCAAAAACTTAGCTTTTATAGCGTCAGAAGATTGTAGACCGCGAAATTTTTTCTTGAGCGATTACAATGGTTTATTATAATAATAAGCCAAAATTACTATCAGTTCTGTGGTACTTGTCAATATCTAACTGGTGAAACCCGTGGGGGGTTGTGAACAAAAACTAAAATTGTGCGAGAGTTGGGAAATTCAATTTTTTGGGCCATTTTCCAAGATGCTCTGGAGCGCTGAATTTTGCATAATTTATCCTTGTCAGTAAAGGTATTAACATCAACATGAATAAATACTTATAAACTTAAATACCTTATTTATTTGAGATATTTTCTACACGTGGTAAAAATTTTCATCACTTACTTTGGTCTAAGCTCCTTCGACTAGTTTAACCAATTGGATACGATGGCCGGCAGTTTTATTCCCTCAAAGGACAATGCCGTTCTAATTACCATTAGTAGTTGGTGCCACTATCGATTTATCTTCGACAATTACTGAGAGTCGGCCCCTTAATTTATGCGTAATTTCCGATTAGCAGGCATTGCTTCGAAAACAAAAAAAAAAAAAATAGTTTATCTATTTCCACCTTATTGTGGTCCTCGAGTTCGTGCTTTGAATTGTGCTTCGACAACTCGTAGTTTTTTTTCCTATTTTCCTCGTTCCACGTTTATAAGACTGAAAAGAAACTTTTTTTCTTTTTTGCTTGAATTTATTTCAATTGATTCTTGAAGGTTTTTTTTAGTGCGACAGCTGGTTTTAATCTAAATTATTCGAAGTGACAGGTTCTCGCCTGCTTTTTACTCCAGGTCTTTGGAGTAAAGTGGATGTTTGTCCGTTTTCAATTTGGGTTTAATATTCATTATATTAGTTTATTATTCAATAATAACCATTGTAATCGCTAAAGAAAAAAAATTGCTAACCCTCTCAAAATTTGATGTTTTACGTTTCAAGGCATGTAGAATCTGAATACCCAATATAAAAAAAAAGCTGCAAATAATTGCATAGTGGTTTATTATTCCTTCGCTTCCATTATGATTTTAGAAGATTATTCTGTGATTTTTCACTTGTAAACTGATTTTGGGTTTTTAAATTGGTTTTTATGTGGATTTTGTGCACAATAACTGATCTTTGACTGAAATTAATTTTTTAAAAACTGAGTTGGGAATTGAAGTGGGAATTTTGTAAATGAAGGTCGCCTGTCTTGAGGCCTCTTGCCCGAAGGTCTCAGTCTCAAGACTTCCAGCCTCAAGGCCTCCCACCTAAAGGCATCTCACTTTAAGGATACCAGCCTCAAGGTCACCTGTCTCAAAGCTTCTTTCTAGACCTGAGTTGTTGAATTACAAACAGCCCTCTGAGGACTACCGTTGCACCTGGAGATAACTTCTTGATCCAGGTTTCCTTGAGGTTGTCCTCTCAGAAATCTTCATTTCTTATGGTAAGCGAGAGTAGCTTATTTTCTGTTCTAAGAAGGGATCATTTCGAAACTGGGAGCTTTGACATCCTTTAATGATTTCAGACTCGGCTATTTGTTAGACATCGTAGAAAATATAGGCTCTTCCTCCGATAATATTCTTGAAATTCAAGACCACTGAAGCAGACCTATTCAGATTTTTTTTTCAATACGGTGTTTCACATCTGGCCATGAGCAGCCTTCACAATGTCAGACCCTTTTTCACCAATCATAATAGCCATCGCATTAGTGTTCATGCTGATGGTTGTAGGAACAATGGACGCATCGATGACTCGTAGATTCTTGATTCCGTACACTTGCAGATGATTATCAACTACTCCGCTGCTATCTCTTGGCGCCATTTTAACACTGCCCACTGGATGGTATAACGTGATCGTATGGTATTTCATTACGCAGTTCAAGTAGTTGGAAAAATTGACTACCAACGCGCATACGGGCGTCAGCGTTTTAACGAGAGATACTCCTCTGGACTTGAGCGGTTCGGTTTGGGAAATTTCATTGGCAAATCGCATGCCTTCATGAGTGAGCTGCCAATCTCTTTTGTCACCGTAGTAGTTAAGGTCGATCGAAGGATCATCCGTTGGGTCTGGGCTGATCAGACGAATGGTACCTCTGCTATACGGGCGGACAGCTGTTGTCGAAATGACCAGTAACTGGTCCACCACTGCAATGTGGTGTTGAATATTAGGTGGTTCCGTCGCTGAGTCACCTCTTCTGACAAAAGCTAGTGCTTCGACAAGCGTATACGAATAAGGACCTGTCTGGTTAGCCACGTACTGCTCCATCGATTTTTTGTCCGCGTAAGCGCCAATAGGTATGCCGCTCCCATTTTTCACGCTGTAGACCAGCAACACGAGGTTGTGGTCTTGTACGTTGTTGCCCACCGGAAGATCGGCCACTACAGGAATACTCAATGATTCCAAGTGCCCCTTTATTCCGATTCCAGATAACATTAGCAATTTCGGCGAATTTATTGTCCCAGCGGAGAGAAGGATTTCCTTTTTAGCCATAACCGCTTGGTCCTTCTCGTCATGAACAAATTTGACTCCTGTTGCAATTTTATTTTCTAGGATAATCTTGGTGACCATTGCGTTTGTTACGATATGAAGGTTTTCTCTGCTTTTGGAAACAGGTTCCAGATATGCTACTGATGCGCTGCATCGTCTTCAACGGTGACTAAAACTTATACGGCATATTCAACAAAAGTAATATGCGAGCGTGTCCAAAGCCGAAAAACGATAAGCCTCAATCGGGTTGAGGAGCTTAGCTTCATAGAGGGATGTGGAGAGATTTTTAGGCTGGTCCTCTTGATTTAATATGAGTAGGAGAAATGCAGCAACAGGAATATTTATCCAGATTTTATATTGATCAATATTATAAGATTAGAGGTATCAGTTGAACACACATTAATGTCATTAGATCCAAGTGTAGCCTTTGTATTAAACGGTTTGTATAAGTTTCATAAATTTCGTGATCGTTTGCTTTCTTAGCGGTCCTAAGTACATGAAAGTAGTTATATAAACCGCAGTTTTACTAGACAAACTTACCTCGAATGAAGTTCCTTTGTCCGGAGGCGATCGAGACTGCCTCCAGGTATTCTAGGCGCGTTTCACTTCAAACTTGATACGTAATTACTACTCTACCTATCTCGTAGCGAGTGTCAAGTTTCTTTCTTCTGTGAAAAATTGTGTTACACGAACAGTGGCCTCGAAATTCGCATGATGCTTAACGCGGAAAAACAATGAACAAAAAAACAATGAGGGCTTTTAATTTACTTTTGCAGAAAACCTCGCCTCCTTTTTTTATTATTCAATAATAAACCTTTGTAATCGCCCAAGAAAAAATGTTTCTAACCCCCCTCAAAAAGTCATAAAAGTCATTCAGGTGAAGCTCACTCTGAAGTTTGATTATTGAGTGACCCCAAAGGTTGTCAAATTGTTCATGCTTGAGAATGATGTTCAGCCACTCTGGCCTGTTAATCTTCAAGATAAGACGAGGGACAGTTGCTTTCAACTGTTTTGCCCGTACTGACAGATTCTCAGCGTAACCTCACACAGTAAGTATACGAGAGTCTGGTTTGGTCGTGCCTGAAGCAAACACATGGCGCCCCTTCAGTGCTGGAGCCAGTTCACGAAACGGGAGTCAAGTCTGGCCTGGTTGGGTCTGGTGGCATGGTTATTTGGAATAACTCATCTGAATGTTAGACTTTATCGAGTTTAGGAAAATGCATTATGCCGTGAACAGGTGATTGAAATTAGAAAGTACGCTTGATCGTGTATTTTTCCAGCTGTTGCTGTACAATGGAAATTCATATACCCTGAAACGCTTTCAACGTTGCCATTTATTGCTGATAAATTAGTCGCTTCCCTTCTGTTGAACTTGGCCATAAGCTGTTTTAACAATGTCTGCTCCTTTTTCGCCTATCATAATTGCCATTGCGTTTGTGTTCATGCTGATAACAGACGGACCGATTGATGCATCGATTACTCGCAGGTTCTTGACTCCGTAAACCTGCAAATCTGTGTTGACGACGCCTTTTTTATTTTTAGGACCCATTTTCACGGTGCCCACCGGATGCAACAAGACATCAGCATTGTATTCGAGCATGCAGTTGAAATATTTTGTTGGTTCGGTTTCGGTCGCGCATTCTGGCGTCTCATCCTTGTAAAGAGAAGCTCCTTGAGAAGCGAGAGGTTCTTTTTGGAACATTTCATGCGCAAACTGCATTCCTTCGAGTTTGAGTTGGCGATCTTGAGGAGTGCCAAAGTAGTTGAAGTCGATCAAAGGGGCGACTGTAGGATCTGAACTGCTCAGTCTGATCGTGCCTATAGTTTGCGGTCTTATAACTGCAATCAAAACACTGACCAAGTATTCCTTCAGTCCCACTGCAGTGAGGAAATGATACTGTACATTCGGCGGTTCTTGTCCCATTCTTGTCCCTCTTTTGATGTAGGCCTGAATTTCAGTTATTGGGTGTGAATACGGTCCTGTCTGATTTGCTATGTACTGTTCCATCGAAGATTTGTCTGCATAGTTTAGTACATTCGGAACACTGCCTTTCTGCACTTTATAAAGAATACTGATTCCGCTCTGGTCTTGGAAATTATCTCCGACAGGAAGATCAACAATTACTGGGATATTTAAGGACTCGAGATGGCTCTTTATTCCAATACCAGAGAGCATAAGTATTTTTGGAGAATTCACTGTCCCCGCTGACACGATGACTTCTTTTTTTGCTTTAACTGATAATTTTTTCCCTCCGTGACTGAACTCGACTCCTTTTGCAACCTTGTTTTCAATTATTACCTTGCTCACCAACGCGTTTGTCAAGATGTGGAGATTATTTCTAGTGGCAGACACCGGCTCCAAATATGCTGTAGAAGCGCTGCAACGCCTCCCATCCCTGATAGTTGTCTGGGCTCGGAGGATGCAGTCGTTCTCGTAATCTGAGCAATCTGCATTTCTCAGACCTTTCGCTTCGCCAGCTTTGATTATCATGTCGCTTAATTGTGTCCTGTATGGTGAAAAGTCGACTGTCAGCGGTCCATTTCTTCCTCTGTTCTTCAGTCCCGGAATTCTGTTGCCTTCCGCTTTCAAGAAATAAGGTTCAACATCTTTGAAACTCCATCCGGCGTTATCTTTGCCCCATCTGTCGTAGTCCCATCGGTAACCTCGAGTGTAGACCATTCCGTTTATCGAACTGGATCCTCCAAGGGCTCTTCCTCTTGCGTATGAGGAAACGGGATTGTACCCTGGAAATTGAGACAAAGATCAAGTTTCGTGGAAGTGTTTATGGTGCTTGGTGCTTTGTTATTATTGGCGGGAGAGAAATTTTGCAGTGTGAGTCTCAGATATAACCATTTGCTTGTCTGGAAATGCACGCTCGTGCTTTCCCTTGGAAAATCATCGCAAGTGGAATTAATAGAAGGGAAAGTGCTTTTCGTTTCCCTTTGGGAAATCGAGGCTCGCCGTACGGGAGGGGATTCGCGATGGGGTGGAATACGAAGGGGGAAAATACAGAGTGGGGCACGGGAACCTGCCACCTGGAACCTACCCTGTAAATTTGGTTAAAATATTTGCACTTTTCGATTTTTGGCAGTAGCTGTAACCTTGTTTTCTGGATATCCCTCGTTTTTATTGAATGATAAACCAATATGACTTCGATTCGTGCAATCTTAAAAAGAAACTGATGACAAGGGTGATCTACTTTTAGATATTCCATTTTTCGAACCGCCAGATTTTCGGAAAAATATTTCGAAAGGTAAAATACAAAATACTGCGGGGAGTTCGACATTTTTTCTTCGGCGTTTCGTATCGAATAGTTAACCAAAATGACCAACGAAGATATTTTGTAATAAAGTAAACTGACCATTCTTATTTCTTCCGCCCAAAGCTGCCGTATAATTCCAATCGTATTTGGAGTTCATCAATTGTCCCATCATCGCTGGCGTTTTCGTGAAGGCGGTTTCTTGCTCGCCGGCCTCGAGCAAAAGAATTTTCCATTCTTTCACTTCGCTCAACCGACCGGCCAATGTGCTGCCTTGAATTTTTTCAAAATTTGTCCATTTTACATTTGTTGGTTCGAAATTGAAAATCATTCGTAGATTTGGCGTAAAAATACTAACCTGCTGACCCGCTTCCGACAATAATGATATCGTATTCGTCCAATAATTCGGTTTCTCGTATCGTTTTGACCGAATCTTTAAACCCTGTTTCGTCCTTTTGCATCAAAAGCATGAGGAAAACTAGCGCCACTTCCGTCAACGATGGAGCGTCCATCTGGAACAGAAAATGTTCCCAATTTTTGAAATTAATTAGTCCCCGAGGATTTCTTCCCGAGGATATTATTTTAATTAAGTTTCGAGAAATTGTAGAAATATTGAAACGAGAATTCGATCCGAATACTTACTTCTGTAAAGCTTCTATGTACGAACGCGGTCGGATAAAACGAAGCCTACAGCCGTAACGTGGTTTTTATTCGGCGTTTTCTGATGGGGAGAATCGTGTCCGTAATTACGATTATTTGCTATCTCTTGCCCAATACCTGTGGCTTTTTTTAATGCGTGCCAACAGCGGCTTGAAAATTTTCGCGTGATGATATTCATTTCTAAGTTATCGACGAGAGATTATTTTTTCCCTAAGCGTTTAAAAAACGCTTGTAGTGTGAAATTAAATTTTATCAGAATTCAAAATTTCAATTTTATCAGAATTCAACATTTTAATTTCGTCAGAACTCAAAATTTCAACTTCATCAGGATTCAACATTTCAATTTCGTCAGAATTCAAAATGTCAATATTATCAAAATCCAAAATCTTAATTTTGACAGAATTCAAAATTTCAATTTTATCAAAATCTGATATTTCAATTTTAATAGAATTCAAAATTTCAGTTTCATCGGAATTTAAAATTTCAATTTTAAGTTTCCAAATTTCAAAGGAGGTTCGAAAGTCTTTTTTCGATTATTACAATTGTTCATGGTCCTAATAGGCAAAAACTGCACGACCTGGGGGAGAAGAGGGTTTCATCGATAGTAGAAATGTTCGATAGAATTTCCGCAGGATTTAAAAACTCACCTACACTCATTCGTTGCCAATTGGTTATCTGCTGAAAATTGAAAATCACATCGGTGGAAAAAGAAAACCTTTCGAAGAAATAATTTTGTGCCGTGATTCAGCAAACTTCACATGAAACATCGTAGTACTATCTATAGATTTCATTTTTGGTCCAGTTTAGAGTAAATCTAAATATGCGAACTTCTCGCTTGAATATTTCATTTGGCCGTCTCTGAGCCACTAGGAAATATTATATTATTTATTATTGAATAATAAACCAACAATTCTGTCCGTCCGCCGTACGCCGTCAACACTTTTCTGACGAAACTATAATAGCTAAATTCTTGAAGTTTTTACCAAAAATCGCCGCCTTAATTTTAAAGGTTTTTTGGGGGGTTTTGAGGAGGAGACAATTTGTATTTTTAAACGTTTTTCAGAAAAATGTGTATTTGGTATCAATATCTATAGATTTTTGCACGCTGAATCGAATGACACCTTCGCGAGGTCGATAGCTTTATTGGTTCTCGAGTTATCGGAGCTTTAGTGTCGAATTTGGGAGATTTACAGAAATTTGGCATAACTCGAGAGTTCTTGGAGCTATAAAAATCGTTCTATATTCGTTGGAATTTTCGTCAAACACTCTCTTCAACTGCACCGTTAGGCGCATAATTAAGTTTTTTAATTTGGGAATATTAAGAGAAATAAAATTGATCAAAATCACAATAGTTGCTTCGGAGTTTTCCTTTTTAGTTACCAATCTGTTTTTTATTTTCCTTCTAGTCGCATTTCTTGATGTCCGGGGGTTATGAGGGGGAGGAAAACCAGGCGACTCATTCTCCAATTCTTTATTAGCTGGCCGAGCACTTTCGCCCATTCGGGCATCCTCAGGGCGATGTGAAGCCATAGGGTCGACCGCCCCTATGGAACCGCTATGGACCCTTTGGCCCCACTTCGCCCTGAGGATGCCCGAATGGGCGAAAGTGCTTGGCCAGCTAGTATAGAATCGGAGAATGAGTCGCCTGGTTTTTCTCCACCTCACAAACCCCGAAGATTCATTCAGTTAGAAGTCATTTAGGTGAAGCTCGCTCTGAAGTTTGATTATGGGGTAATCCTAAAGTTGTCGAATAATACATGCTTGAGAATGATGTTCAACCACTCTGGCCTGTTAATCTCCAGTCTCAGTTCCAGACTAAGACAAGGGACAGTTGCCTTCAGTAGTTTTGCCCGTACTGACAGATTCTCAGCGTATGCTGAGGCAGTATAAGAGGAATTTATGGTCTGGTCTGTTTGTGTCTAGAGCAAACACATGGCGACCCTTTCGCTCTCCAGCATTGGAGACAGTTCATGGAATGGGAGTCAGGTCTGGCCTGATTTGATATGTTGGCCGGTTCCAGTAGGAGCAGAATAACTCATCTGAATGTGACATTTTATTGTACCTGTCAAGATCCTAGTTTAGTATATTTTAGGGTACTGTTATTCAATTTCCAACAGCCAGAGAGAGTTCAACTTATGATATTCAGAGCAGGTCTTTAACTGCCGAGTCAGAAGTGAGGAGTCATAGTGCTGGAGCCAGTTCATGGAACGGGAGTCAAGTCTGGCCTGGTTGTGTCTGGTGGCCGGTTCCAGTAGGAGCAGAATAATTCATCTGAATGTTAGACTTTATTGTACCTGTCCAGGTACGAGTTTAGGAAAATGCATTATGCCATGCACAGCACATCTTCTACTGCCAAGTCAGAAGTGTGGAGTCATAGGAATAGGGGTCGTGAAAAGAGGATTGAAATAAGAAAGTACGCTTGATCGTGTATTTTTCTAGCTATTGCTGTACAATGGAAATTAATAAACCGCGAAACGCTTTCAACGTTGCCATTGGTTGCCAATAAATTAGTCGCTTCCCTTCTGTTGAACTTGGCCATAAGCTGTTTTAACAATGTCTGCTCCTTTTTCGCCTATCATAATTGCCATTGCGTTTGTGTTCATGCTGATAACAGACGGACCGATTGATGCATCGATTACTCGCAGGTTCTTGACTCCGTAAACCTGCAAATCGGAATTGACAACACCTTTTTTACTTTTAGGACCCATTTTCACAGTGCCCACCGGATGCAACATTACCTCAGGGTAGTAGTCGAGAACGCAGTTGAAATAATTCGTCAGTTGAAATTCGCTGGCGCACTCTGGCGTCCCAGCTTTGTACAGAGAAGCTCCTTGTGAGGCGAGAGGTTCTGTTTGGAATATTTCATGCGCAAACTGCAAACCTTCAAGTTTAGCTTGGCGATCTTGAGGCGTGCCAAAGTAGTTGAAGTCGATCAATGGATTGCCCATAAGATCTGCACTGTTCAGTCTGATCGTTCCTATAGATTGGGGTCTTATAAGAACAACAGCTGCTCTTACTAAATATTCCTCCTGTTTCTCCGCGGTTATGAAATTTAATTGTAAATTCGGCGGCTCTTGATTCGTAGCAGATCCTTTTCTGATGTAACCTTGTACATCAAGTAAGGGATATGAATACGGTCCAGTTTTCTTCGTTATGTACTGTTCCATCGAGGTTTTGTCTGCATAGTCTTGTATGTTAAGAACGCTGCCGTTCCTTACTTTATAATGAATACCGACTCCGCTCTGGTCTTGGAAATTATCACCGACAGGAAGATCAACAATTACTGGGATATTTAAGGACTCGAGATGGCTCTTTATTCCAATACCAGAGAGCATGAGTATTCTTGGGGAATCTATCGTCCCTGCGGAGAGGATGACTTCTTTTTTCGCTTTAACCGACAACTTTTCCCCTCCGTAATTGAACTCGACTCCTGTCGCTATTTTATTTTCAATTATCACTTTGGTGACCAGAGCATTTGTCACAATATGGAGGTTATTTCTTTTCGAGGCAACTGGCTCCAAATATGCTGTAGATGCACTGCAACGCCTCCCATCTCTGATCGTAGTCTGAGTTCGAAGGATGCAGTCGTTCTCGTAATCTGAGCAATCCGCATTTTTCATACCTTTCGCTTCGCCTGCTTTGATTAATGGATTTGCTAATGGTGTACTGTATGGTGCGTAGTCGACTGTCAGCGGTCCGTTTCTTCCTCTGTTCTTCAGTCCCGGAATTCTGTTGCCTTCCGCTTTCAAGAAATAAGGTTCAACATCTTTGAAACTCCATCCGGCGTTATCTTTGCCCCATCTGTCGTAGTCCCATCGGTAACCTCGAGTGTAGACCATTCCGTTTATAGAACTGGATCCGCCAAGGGCTTTACCTCTTGGATAGTCGAGCAGAGGGTTATACCCTGCAAATGATTATAAGAAGAGTGATGAAACACAATCTTTGTATAGAGAGATATTTTCATCGTATTTTATTTTAACAAAATTTGGCTTTTGGTTTATTAACCCCCCTAAATATGTGATGTTTTACGTTTCAAGGCATGTAGAGTCCGAATATCCAAAAAGAAAATTCTGTCTGTACACCGTCAACACTTTTCCGGCCAAACTATAACAGAAGTTAGTAAAGTAGTAAATTCTAAATTGAAGCAGTAAATTCTTGAGATTTCCACCAAAAATCAATCTCGGTCCTACGACGGCCCAATTCTTGAACCACATTGCTAGCTTAATTTTAAGGGAATTTTTGGAGGGTTTTGAGGGGGGAGAAAATTCACATTTCCAGGGTTTTTTTCCAGAAAAATGTGTATTTGGTATCCATATCTATAGATTTTTGCACGCTGAATCGAATGAGACCATCGCGGAGTTGATAGCTTTATTGGTTCTCGAGTTATCGCAGCTTTAGTGTCGAATTAGGGAGATTTTCAGAAATTTGGCATGGGGGTATAACTCGAGAGTTCTTGGAGCTATAAAAATCGTTCTATACTCATTGGAACGGTCGTCAAACAATCTCTCCAGCTGTATCGTTAAACAATAGGTAAGAATTCTTGGTTGAGTCGTCGCATCTCTCATCGTACTGGATTGGTGAGGGGAGAAGAACCAGGCGACATGTTCTCCGATTTTTTTTTTACTGGCCGAGTACTTTCGCCCCTTCGGGCATCCTCAGGGCGATGTGGAACCATAGGTTACCACAGCCCTGGTAACCTATGGTTCCACATCGCCCTGAGGATGCCCGAAGGGGCGAAAGTACTCGGCCAGTAAATAAAAAATCGGAGAACATGTCGCCTGGTTCTTCTCCTCCTCACCAACCCAGTACGAATAGGTTAGAAGTTAAGCGAATTGGCTGATAAATTGAGCCACCGTCAGAACGTGAATGATTTTTTTATGAAAATCTCAAATATTCTCCAATAAATTCTCAAAACTCAAATAAACATAGTTTCCTCAGAAAAGTGTTGACTGTGGATGGAAATAATTTTTTTATTGGATATTCGGATTCTGCATGCCTTGAAACGTGAAACAGCACATTTAGGTTGGAAAGTTTTTTTGTGAGCGATAAGAAAGGTTTATTATTGACAATAAGTGCTATAAAATTTTGAGAAACCCAAAATACATTTTCACGTCTTAAGTGCAATTAATTTTTACCGCCATGTTTACGTTGTAAATGGAAGTATTGTGATCGTCTGAAAAGTCGAATTTGGAACCAAGGTTCTGTTGGAAGACATTTTTATATACTCGGAATCACTTTTTGAACAACTGTCTGCGTGTCCGTCTGTCTGTCTCTCTGTCTGTTTGAGGTCACAAACTGACATAAATCGCCATATCTCCCTGAAAAATGAATGAAACTCAATGAAATTTTTAGGAAATGTCCCAGTGAATGAGCAAAATTAGCTTTCATAGCAATTTGAAAAACACACGGTGCATTTGAGATATAAGGGTTCAAAGTTTTTTCTGTTTGGATTTTTACAGGCTATAAGAGTCAATATTTTTCTACGTTGCATGGCTCAAAATGTTTGTTATAGTGGGTAAACTATTTTTTTAGGCCTAAAATTTGTCTAATGAAATTTTATTTGAATTTGCTGTATGCAAAATAAGCGAGTTGTCCATTTCTGTGAAGTAAAAAAAAAAAAAAAAAAAAAAAACGTAAGAAGTAATTTTGTAAAAACACGAGAAATCATTTCGATATTTAAAAAATTTGCATTATTACGCCCTAGCCAATCGAATAAATAAGATGGGACACGATAATTACTTGATCGCGTCGCTTACCGCTTCTATTTCTTCCTCCTGCTGTTGTCGTATAGTTCCAAGAGTATTCGGACCTCCATAATTCCAAATTCATCGCCGGTGTTTTAGTGTAGGAGGTTTCTTGCCCGCCGGCCTCTAACAAAAGGACCTTCCAGTCTTTCACTTCGCTCAACCGACCGGCCAGTGTGCTACCTGGAATTTTATCGTCGTTGACGTCTCTGTATTTAATCCAAGGTTTCGACATATATATAGGTATATTAAAAAATTAATAAATAAAAAAAAAATAAAATAAAAAATACATTTTTTGTAAAAATACATTTGTGATATTGACTTGGCTGGTCATTGGGGGTTAGCAATTTTGGTTTAATATTCAATAATAAATCATTGTAATTGCCCCAGAGAAAAATTGTCCAACCCCCTCAAAATTTGGTGCTTCACGTTTCAAGGCATGTAGAATTCGAATATCTTCTTTCTATTCTTCTATTGAGTTTTTCCCTATATTTACCAATCTGTTTTTAGGTGGTAACGCTCACAAATGTTCGGAATAATGAATTATTATCACAAATTGATGGTCATCTTAAATCGTTATTAAAGCGAAGGAATAATATTACCACTGTACAATCATTTGCAGCGTTTTTTCTCCGCAATGGTTAATCATTCAATAATGAACCAGGTGCTATATTAATTTTTTTTTAATTATTAGAAGTTAAATTATTTGTCTTACTACACAGCTTAAGTGAGTGTTTGACGAGCATTTGATTATGTATAGAACGATTTTTATGTTTCTATTAATTATCGAGTTATACCTTCATGCCACATTTTTTATAACTCGATAAGTTCATACAAAAACTGCGACAACTCGAGAACTCTAAAGCCATCGACTCCTTTATGGTCTCATTCAATTCAATGTCAAAAAATCTGTAGAAATTTATATAAAACGCATCTATATTTTACAAAACATCGTAAACTACGAATTTTTCCCACATCAAACCGCCTTAAAAACCCCTCTAATTTTGCTAAAACTTAGGTTAGCGATTTTGCTAAAGAATTGAGCCATTTTCAGACCAAGATTGATTTTTGGTGAAAATTTCAAGAATTTAGCTGTTACAATTTCCTCAGAAAAGTATTGACGGCGGACGGACAGAATTATTTTAATATTATTCGGATTCTACATGACTTTGAAAAGTGGCAAAAAAATTGTCGTGGACAATTACAATGGTTTATTATTGAATAATAAACAAAAATCACTTCGATTCATGCTATCACCTAAAAAAAAAACTGATGACCAGTATAAACTCCTTTTGGATTTTCTTCAATGTTTCCAATTTCTTCCTTGTATTGCTAAAAACTAATTCTGAACAACATTTTCGACGTGAAAAATGATTTTTTTAAAAGGCATTTTTTGGCTCGCCAGATTTGGGCGGTTACGTGGTTTCTCATTGTTTTTATTATTATTTTTTTTTATTTTTTTGTAAATTATAAACTCATACTTACCGGCCGATCCGCCTCCGACAATGATGATGTCGTATTCGTCCAATAATTCGGTTCCGCGTATAGTTTTGACCGAATCTTTAAACCCGTTATTATCCCTTTGCATTAAGAGCATGAGGAAAATTAGAGCCACTTCTTTCATTGTAGGAGCGTCCATCTTGACAGAAAATGAGCCTAATTTTCGAAATATTTTCCCAAAGCCGAATTGAAAATTATTTCTTTATGTATTAATATGTTCTGATTTAACTGTACCGAGAAATTGTTAATAGGTCGACAAGAGTTAGTTCAAATTGAATATTCGTTCCATATAGCAACTTTTTCTTATGGCGATTGGAAATAAAGCAATTTTCAGTTCGTAGTGCGGTTTTTATGCTCGTTTGTTTCCTTCAGGAGAGAATCGTGCTTTTAATTATAATTCTATGCTATCTCGAGGCCGTTCGTCGATTGTTCCTTTTTTTTTATAGAAAATTGCAATGTATCAAAAGTGACCTAAAATTTTTCGCGTGATGCATTCTAAAACTAATTGGGGTTTATTTTATTTTATTATTATTATTTTTTTACTTTGTAAAATATCAGAAGTGCATTGTATTTTGTTCTGTTCCAACAGGCATTGTATGCCTAGTATTACACAGTAATGGAATGGTTATTTTTGGGAAATGAAGTACCTTCATATCACTAAAATTGTTTTGTATTAATTTTTTCTTGTATCGATGCGGTGTTGGTGGAGAAATTTTCTCTCTCTCTCGCTAACGCTAAATCGACTATTCAAATCCCAAGACACGACACCATTTTGTTCAGCAGATCCTTCATTATTCAATCCATAGCATCTTGCCAAATATTTCGGAAATTTCACATGAAGCTATAGCTAAAGAAATATCGAAACTATTGACCCCGTTAGGTATGGTTCCGTTCGATTCAGCGTTGAAAACCCAATATAAATCGATATTAAGCACACCTATGTTTAGAAAATTAGAATTTTCCCCCTCAAAAATAGCCTTAAAACTGATTTAGCGGTTTGGCTCAAGAATCGAACCATTGTCAGACCAGGAATGATTTTTGGTGAAATTTTCAAGAATTTACCTATTATAGTTACGTTGTAAATGAATTGACGGCGGACGGATGAAATTTTCGGTTTATTATTCAACGACTAACAATTGTAATCTCTCAAGAAAATAATTTTCTAACCCCCTCGAAATTGGATGTTTTGCGTTTCAAGGCACGTAAAATCCGAATACCTAATGAAAAAAATTCTGTCCGTACGCCGTCAGCACTTTTCTGACGAAACAATAAAATCACGAAAAATCAATCTTGTCTTGAAAATGGCTCAATTCTTTGACCAAATCGCTACCTCAATGTGAAAGGTTTTTGGGTGATGGGGGATTCGATTTTCCTACGTTTTGCAGAAAAACTTGTATATATTATAAATTTCTATTTAATTTTGGACGCCGAATGAATGAGACCATCGCGGGGTCGAAGGCTCGATGTGTCTCAGAAAAATATACCAAAAAAATACCAAAAATGCCAAAAAACATTTTTGAGGTATTCAGAAATTTGGCATGAACTCGAGAGTTTTTGGAGGTATGTACAAGGAAATGTCTTCAAAATTCGCCTCCGTTTCGAATTCGATTTTTCACGCTATCACAATATTCCCATTTACGTCTAAAAAACTCCATTCCAAAAAGCCCCAAATATGCGTGAATTGGCGAAAACGCTCGATGAAAATGTCATCAATATAGTTCTTGCCGAACATTATTTTCCCGTGCCCAATCGATTTCCGAAAATAAATCGACTCCGGGCTGGACGATCAATGGTGAAAAATCGAAGGTTTATTTAAGTTTTTATATCAAACTAAATAAATTAGTCTACATAAAATGATCGCGACGTTTAATTTTGGACGCTCAGTAATGATCCACCATTTTAAAAACGCTAGCAGCGATGCAGTGTGCATACAATGAACTAAAACTGGAGCAAATCTGGACGCTAGCTATGGGTGCAGTAATTTCTCACAACTCCAAAACTGCGATGCCAACAAATTACACGAAAATGAATGGCGGTTTATGAATATATCATGGATTGTTAAATAGATTAAATCTGAACATGACACAATATTCGTCTACCGCAGGCTGAAGTTGGGCTATCGATCGTATAGATATGATTTTCGATAGTATCGATTATTAGAAAAAGAAACGATCGATAGTATGATCGGTCGAAGGCACAGCTTTTCTTATTCTCAATTTTATTGGTAATTAAAAAGCTTTTGAATGAATTTTTGTAAAAAAGCGATTATATAAATTATAGTCTCTGAATTCGGCCTCGATAACTTCTTCGGTTTAAAAAAACTATCGATTCGTCCTATCGATTGTTAACCAGACTTCGGTGAAACCATTGAAATTGCGGTCAGCTGATTCTCGAAGTCTAGAATTCTCCGCAGGATGATAACAAAAGTCATTGCCGTTCTCGTGTATTGTCTGCTTATTTTGTTATTCGCCGTTACTGTTACCGAAAATTCGCCACTCATGCTCGGAAATAACTAAGTTGATTATTCTCTGTGAAAGTCGTCTAAGTCGATCGAAAACCGTGAGCTCGCGTACGATGGTCCTAAGTTGTTTATGTGAACATCAAACACGCAGACACAATCGTTTCCAAATTCCTGACGAACCTGTGCAATGTGAGAATCGCCACTGAATTAATTCGATTCAACTGAGAATATATTTCCGAGAGTTTATTTTTCAAACCGGATGCTTTTAAAAGTTCCGCTCGCGAGGCATTCGTCGCTCGATTAATCCGTCTCAAATTCGCCCAGGTATGTACAGTTTCGAAGGAAATTACCGCCGCAGGCCTCAGCAAAATTTGGCCGGCGCTTCGAGGCAGCCAGATAAAAACGAGCTTCTCACCAGAGCCCATTTGGAGCGACAGAAACGTCAGAACGATCGGCGTCGGATCGAGAGCGCCATTAGGATACAATCGGTCGTACGGGGATTTTTGACGAGGTGCAGGCTCAAGCGCGCGCGAAGGGAACAGTTCGACGCCAAAATCGCCGAACTCAGGTGCCGAGGTTCGGCGCAATTCGAGGCCGACGATGTCTTCCAAGTGCTGAACAGAGTGCCCTACATTTGCGAACCGAAAGCGGACGCTTCCCGAGTCCGCACGGCCAACATGATCGTCAAGGCCAACGTCCGGACGGTGGTCGATTCGATAAAAAACGGCGCCCACACGTTGCACCCGGTGAGAACGTTGCTCTATTACAATTTGAAAATCGTCATGGAAACGACGACCGAGGACGAGTCGACTATCGAAGCTGTCGACACGTTGAAAACTTTCACGAGCGGAACCGACATCGCTAGAGTTAGCTGTTGCAGCGCCGAAACGGCGAAACAGATCGTCGAAGGCGTTTTCTCGTTTTTGGTTCAAAAACGCTACTTCGAAGCCGTATTGAAATTGCTCTG
The DNA here is from genome assembly GCA_037159825.1 of Tupiocoris notatus. Taxonomy (NCBI): domain Eukaryota; kingdom Metazoa; phylum Arthropoda; class Insecta; order Hemiptera; family Miridae; genus Tupiocoris; species Tupiocoris notatus. Next base: position 54,965 of record JASJUZ010000675.1, on the reverse strand, counting down.
CTCGCACGACGTCCAGGAGAACTCTTTGCGCCATAGTTTTGCCGTCGAATCGCTTTCTATGATAGTAGAGACAATAGCGAAATCGTCGAACAAAAACCAACGGGTCAACTGGTTGTATTCGTTTGTTTCAGTTGTTGCTACAATGCCCAATATTTTTCCTGCGTTGAGATCCTTCGTCTCACCGATACAGCACTGGAGGGAAATCCAGTTCGACGATCTGATGGAAGCTTTGCTCCGAGTGCGCACGTCGTCGTACAATTTAACCTTGCTGTATTTCGTGCTCTCTGTCGACAAAGGGCAAGTCGAATCGCATTGCCGAAGGGCGAACGAGTATTTTATGCTTATTTTTAACTTGACGTCGTACTTGATCGAAGCGATTTGCGAAAACGCGGCTCAAGACGCGCTCACGGACGACGAGGAAACGGAAATGGAAGTGGAAATCGATCTCGACCGAGCGCAAATGGTGTCCGTGTGTAAAGAGTTGATATTCAAAGCTGACAGGGCGGACGATTGGTCGCAGATTCTTGACAGGATACTTCAAGGAGCCGATACGGAGGCGTTGAAAAGTTTCACCGCTTGCCTTCTCAATATTTGGCTGTGCAGTGACAAAACGCACACGCAGTTGACGTTATGCGTTCACCTTACGTACAACAAAGAGTACATTAGAGCGTTGTGGCAGCTCATCAACACGCTGAGAAGAGAATCGGCTTTCTCTGAGCCGATTTCGCTGGTTAGCATTCTCAGCCGAGGGCTCCCGCTGACCGTGATGGAAACAAAAAAGCTCATCCCTCTCGTCACTATGTTCTCCTATATTCTCAATTTCAACCTTTCATCCCTGACTGATGAGGAATTCCATTCGGACGACGAATACACGGTCAACCCGAAGCCTTTCAAACTGAGCGAATTGATTTCCGTGAGTAAAACGATGAAAAACCTCGCCGTCGGAATTATCGTCGTCGCCTTTCCGGATTTACACACGCTGCGTCATGATCAATGTCTTTACTGCAACATTCCCACCGACAACAAGAATTACAATTATCTCTTCTGGACGAAGCTCCACGACGAAGTTGTCAGCCTCGTTGTGCATTTGAGAGACCGCGATTTGAGATTTCCCTTCACCAAAGAGGGCCACTGGTATTCCAGTTTCGTGTCAAACGTATCGAATACAGTCCCGGTGTACAAAGGACTTCACGACTGCCCTATCAAACCTTTCCGTTGCGCTTTCGAAAACAGCAACCTCAAATCTCTATTGACCACTCACGAATGTCGCATCCTCCGGCTCCTCAGTTCCATCCCGTTCATCGTTCCGTTCATGAAGCGCGTCGAAGTGTTGCAAAATTCGACGGACATTCTCAAAATGGAGTACCAAAGTCCGGACGCGGTTTTTCCCATAATTCCCAACATGCATCACCGCATCAGGCGCAGTTACATTTATGAGGACGCTTTCGAGAAATTATCAATAGACAATGTTCCCGAATTGAAACGAACGCTGAGAATACAGCTTGTCAATACAGCGGGGCTGGAAGAAGCCGGAGTCGACGGGGGTGGAGTGTCGAGGGAATTTCTAGCCGAATTCATGAAAACAGCCTTCGACCCGAACCGGGGCTTTTTCGTGTGCAACAACAACAACGAACTCTACCCCAACCCGAACGTGAGCGTGATCTGTTCGGACTTCGAAGTCCACTACGAATTCATCGGCCGCATGTTGGGCAAAGCGATCTACGAAAACATCCTCGTCGACGTTCCTCTTGCCGAATTTTTCCTGTCGAAAATGGTCGGCAAGAATTTCGACCAGTGTCTCAACAGTTTGGCGTCGATAGATCCTGATCTGTACAGGAATATCACGAAACTGCGTCAGTACAAGGGCGATTTCTCCGAGCTCGGATTGGATTTCACTCTCTCCATCAACGAATACGGGCAGAGGAAGGTGATCGATTTGAAAGACAACGGTGCCGAAATTTCCGTCACAAGGGACAACGTCAACGAGTACATCGCCCTCGTCGCGGGCTACAAACTCCACGTCGAAGTGGTCAAACAGTGCAACGCTTTCATCCGCGGATTGAACATGGTCGTGCCCGTCGAATGGTTGGAAATGTTCACCTCCAAAGAACTGCAAGTGCTCATATCCGGCAAGGACATTCCGATCGACGTCGACGACCTCAAGAACAACACTGTCTACACGGGCGGCTACAGCGTCGAAGACCCGACGATCGTCGCTTTCTGGAACGTCGTCAGCTCTTTCAGCGACCAAGAGCGAAGCCAATTGATCAAATTCGTCACGAGCCATTCGCGCCCGCCTTTGCTCGGCTTTAAAGAGCTCCATCCCAAATTCTGCATACAGAAAGCCGCCGGCAACGATCGTCTTCCGACGGCCAGCACTTGCATGAACCTATTGAAACTGTCGACGTTCGAAAGCGAGGGCAAATTGCGGGAAAAACTCATCTACGCTATCCAAGCGGGCACCGGTTTCGAATTGAGCTAAACGAAACTAAATCTGATACCGATTTACGTTATTAAATTGTCCTTCTCCTCTCGAATTCTTACTATCGAACGCGATATTGCGAATGATCGTACGAATTATCGACTGTATGAATTGTATATAAATTCCATTGTAAAATGCTCGTACGTCTTACAATAAAACGCAATATTTTGAACGGTTCGGCGGCGGATTTTATTCTATGCCTAATCAAATCTGGGGGGAATATCTCTAACGCTTTTGTATTATATTTAAAGAGAAACAGGGACATTTTTTGACATTAAGGAGCTGCGTAGGGGAGCTTTAACTTTTGGTTTATTGTAGAGAATAATAAATTGCATCGACATTGCAATCGACCAAGAAAAAAAATTTATTTTCTACGTTTCAAGGCATGAATATCCAATAAAAGAAGTTCAGTCCGTTCAACACTTCTCTGACGAAACTAAAGTCGCTAAACTCTTCACATTTTTATTTTACAAAAATCAACGGTCAATGGCTCTATTCTTTAACCAAATCGTCACCTCAATTTTCGGTGTGAAGACACCATTGTCAAGCCGTGGGACACGAGATCGCTCGCGGGGGAAATTTCCACTGAGGGACACTAGATCGCTCGCAAAGGAAACTTCCCTCGGAAATGGAAATTTCCCCCGCAAGCGATCTAGTATCCCTCAGTGGAAATTTCCCCGCGAGCGATCTCGTGTCCCACGGCTTGACTTGTGTCTTCACAACGTAAGCGCTTGCCACAACCAACCCATCAGCCAGAGAAGACGGACTCATCCAGGTATAGTAAAGTAGTCCTTTAAATGTTGGTGGTTGAGTTGCTGCAAAGTTGGGACATTTTTTAAATTTTTTCCTTTTCAGAGTTTATTTTATAGGCTGATAATTTTGAAATCGGTTTTAATTTTTTTTTTCAAGTTTTTTTTTTTTTATTAAAAAATCCCGTTACATTCAAACGGGGCGAATACTTACTGCTTTATTATGTCACTGTCTTGAAAAATAAATTTTATTTTATTTTCTCTATTTCAGTTGACCAAATCTACCGCGAGGCCAACGTAACCTCGCCAAGCTCTCAAGTCAAGTACGAGGATTTTGTGAAAATCGCCTGCGCTCCTGTTCCAGATTATTACTGAATCGTTCGCGATTAATTTGCTCCATCACGTTTTTCACTTTTGGTTTTCTCCAATTAATTTCAATCGTGCACTTATAGTTTTAGATGATTAAGGTGGCCGTAAATTTTACAGACCTGCTATCGATTGGTTTTCGCTTGAACGATTGAAAATTCAAACATGGCCAATATCAAATAAATTATCCCATCGTTCTAGCTCAGAAATTAGGCTCTAGCCTCAACGTAATAGGTAATGATAATAAAAGAAGAGATATTCTATTTTTAAAACGCACAACTAGGTTTATTTATTTTCTCAAGTGCAATAATCTTATTTATTCTGGTGGTAGGATTTATTCAATTATATTTAGTTGTAGTATTGATCATATCCTAGCAACCGAGTGAACTAAATTTATTTTCTCCTCGTAGAAATTGCCAATAAAACGCGATTTCAAAGTTTCGACTTTGGACGGCTATAGCTCCGCGGAGGTAAGAGCAAACCTTACGATTCTTATTACGGAAATGTTGGAAATTTATCTGGCTACAACTTTGCAATTTACTTAGTAGGAGCTACAGCGCCCGATAGACGAAATTCCGCGAAACCGATTTCTACCCCGAAACGCGTTTTTTTTAAATATACATTTCGAATTTTTTCTAAAAACTGAGGCCAAAAATCAAAGTTCTACGATTTTTTCAGCCGGTGGCCTTAAATTCTAAGCGCACCCTATTTTTTTCATCCGAATCCCTCCGCCCAGTTCCTCAATCAATCGTATACCTCTCCTTGTTCTGTAGTTCTATATTCCGAAAGGAAGAAAAATCAAGTAGCACGCGTAGATGAGTTAGATCAAAATAGGAGCGTCTGGAACGTGGCCGGTGTTGCAACCTCACTAGCGCTCCTGGCGGCCGTGGCACCAAAAGAAACAACAGGGCTGTCATTAAGGGAGACAAGTGGAACAAATTGGTAGGGGCTATAGTCACATCTATAGCGGTCATTTTAAGCTTTAAAACACGAAAATCGGTCCACTGGTGTGGCCGAAATTAGTGGAAAACCTCGAAAAAATGCGAGCCGAACGCCCTTAATGATGTTTTATAAACTATACGACTGCGTAGCTTAGATAGTTAAGTCATGACTCCTCGAGGAATTGATGCGTGTACAATCCTGAGCACGGGAATAAACATTCTGCATACGTGCTGCAATTGGGAAAATTGAGTTCACAAGTTTCAATTGAACCCGAGATAGTTCAAGAACTCGAACCATGTTTTACTGATGCGTCTGTCAAATTGGACTGGTTTATGGATTTTTTTTACTCGTTGAGATTGATTCGTGGTTGCTTTATTTATAGATGAACGAGATTAAAATAATTTACTTGATCTGATACTTGCATAGAATTGGACTGAACTTGAGTAATTGAAACGTACTTATTCTCTGCAAAGGTAAAGGTAGGAAATTCACAAGAATACATTTCTTTGATTTATATCGTTCTAATATGGCCTACTAAATCACTGTTCAAGAAATAGTCGAATTTCGATTAACATTGACAACATCTTTTGAATAAAAAAGAAAAGGAACTCTACATAAGTAGTTGCCCGTTAAACTCGAAGACATAGAAACTCCAATGACAAGGGAAAGGTCTAGTACAAGTCCCTGGGGTTCCGTTGTTCAGTACCACGGCCGCCACGAGCGCTAGTGAGGTCGCAACACCGGCCGTGTTCCAGAGGCTGCTGATCAAAATTAGAAGGACGAGCCGCCATTTTTTTCCTTTTCAATCTCTCGAGAGATTCCACGCGACAAAGGAAAAATCATAAATTGCGTTCATCCGTGGGCAATCTATCCTATTCAAAGCGGTAATTTTCTGTCTCGGTTATTTCTCTTCGCTGATTATGTCAAATTTGAAAATATCGTGCTAGAAAATCCATTTAGTTCACTTGGTCGCTAAATATTAGTGCAAGAAGTTCCCGATGCCGTCCAGTCGATCTAAGCTTACCTTACATGGAACTTAATAGGAAATGTCCGGGGGTTGTGAGGTGGAGAAAAGCCAGGCGACTCATTCTCCAATTCTTTATTCGCTGGCCAAGCACTTTCGCCTATTCGGGCATCCTCAGGGCTACCTAATTTTGAGGATGCCCGAATGGGCGAAAGTGCTCGGCCCGCTAATAAAGAATTGGAGAATGAGTCGCCTGGTTTTTCTCCACCTCACAACCCCCGGACATTGAGAAATGCGACGAGAAGGAAAAGATCAATAGGAAATGAAAAAGGTGCTTAAATATTCATTATATTTTCATCATTGGTACTTATTCGAATTACAAAACGAAATTCCGTGCTCATATCGAGGTGAATACTGATTTTATATTGTATTTTTTTTTGCACATTTATTTTATAAATAAATACTCGTATTTCTCCGTTTACAACCTTTTGCTGATTAAATGGCTTCCATATGATACCTGAAGATGAATCAGCTGTCAGTTGAGATGAGAGCCGTTAAGAACATTCAATTACGCTTCAATAAGCGGTTTTGTGCGCAACTTGAAAAAAACCCAGCTCCTCTTCGATGAAGGCTCAGGTGGGATAATATAAAAGATTTCTATTTTGGATTATTATTCGATTATAATCCATTGAAATCGCTCACGGAAAAAATTCCAACACTCCCTCGACATTTGATTGTTCTCGTTTCACAGCTGAAGAATCCGATTATCCAATAAAAAATTCTGTCAACGCTATTCTGTGCAAAAATCTAAATAGAAAACCTTTATATCACGAAAGTACCAAATTATCCAAATTTCGGCAACGGCTAATTTTGCACATTCATTTAGAGGAACATTTTCTGAAAATTTAATTGAATTTCGTACATTGTCACAGAAATGCGGCAAATTTTGTCTTTTTTTTAACCACAGGCACTTCCATTTACTATGGAAGTAAAAATCTCTTTCTTAAGGTTAACATTACTGGATGGCAAAAATATGTGAACTTATTTTTGAGGAGAGATCGTTCCGTTTTTATATTTAACCGTTACAGTGCAGACAGTATGACTGTTCGTTTTTTCTCGTCAACATGTTGATTTCAACGGTTAATCGAAAATCGCTCACCTCTTGTTTGTCGCTTCTTCTGTAAAGTTATTTCGCAGATAGATATCAAGTCTAGACAGCGCTAATTTCCGTAAAGACGGTGAAGAATTGAGACCATTTTGCCTACTTTACAGGAGAGCAAAAAACGGCATTATTTCTACGTATTTCTAAATCGCGAGATACCAGGTATCAAAAATTGAAATTTTGAGCCGAAATAATTCGAAAATCGACCAAATGAGCGCTAAAATCGGTAAAAACCAAGGAACTTACGTCATAGAAACAATAATCATATTCGTCTAAAATGTAGATACAAGGTCTCAATTCTTCACCCTAGATAAAAAATGGTTCACATTTTTTTCAATCACAATTTTTGGACGGACAAGTTTTGCAAGGCCATTTCTCCCGACCTAACATTAGGAACTTGTCAAAAAATATTTAATAATAATAATTAATATAAAATAAAAAATATATTTAAAAAAAATACACGCCAAGACAATAGAAAAATAATCTACTAATTTAACAAATTGCAACAAAACGGTGAGAAAAGAGATCATTTCGTTCATTAAATGAAACAATATTTTGTACGATACTTGGACAAGGCACACGTCTTAGAAACAGGAACTTTCTATCGTTGGGATGGCGTCAAATACAATTTCTACAAACTAAAGGCCGATTATTTTTACGTTTCGTCGTCGTCGTCATTTTGGTTAACGTAGGATTCAAAATACACTTCAACCCGAAGCTCGTCCGGGCTGACAACTTCGTTGCACATCGGGCACCTCTCGCCGGATTCCAGAAGCCTGGAAAGAAAAATTCTATAGAAAACCTCTCTAGAAAGCTCTAAGCTTCGAAGATGAAGAGATAAACCAGAGCAACTTGTTCTTCATTCTATATACTGCCACTCAAATACTTTTACCCCTTTGGACATATTTATCACATGTGTGTGCTTATGTGTGATTCGTTGCTTTGTGAAAATAATTACTAATAATAATTACGCTTAAAATAATTACGCTTCTGAAGATGCTCGGGTGAAAGCCATTTTGCATGAAATTTAACATTCAGAACGAATATCCTGGTTTCTCGCTCAAATTATAGATTATAATTACGATTCTGTTGCTTTCGAATTTCGTTGAGCAAAGATGAAACGAATTTTTCTTCATTCATACCATTTAATTTTGAAAAAAAAAATTTTTTTAATGATAAAAAATTTAGATAGGTAATAAATAATTTTTAAAGATAAAAAATAAAATTACGATAGAAGTTATAAAATATTTATAATTATTTAAATAAATTTTAAATTAAAAATAAAATTCATATTGAATTAATTTTTTTCAAATTATTCGACATCATAAAAAATAAACAGAAAGGAAGTATGGAAAGAATCGAAACACTCACTTGAGAAGTTCGGATTTGATGGCCGGAAACTGGCAATTGGGGCATATGGTGAAATCGTCCTTGACAACATGCCGCCCCTGCAATGATAATAAAAAGGAAATTAAACTATCGCAAAAAAAAAACGGGTTACATATCGATTTTTACAATAGCGTGGGGCCATAAAATTTAAATAGGTGTGCTTATGATAGGACAACTTCTGACGTTTAAAAAAATCATATTACCAGAACAACTGATTTTTTTCAACCAACAAAAACTCAAAATTAACAACGCCAAACCAAAGAAAATATAGGACAGTTGATTAAAAAAATCATAAACAAGTCATATTACCGTCGCGATGCAGAAAGGAACGAGATTTTGGCATTGAGGGCAAGTGAGCTGCGATTCTGGAAGGCTGTAGTCGCAGAACGGACAAGGTGTCGCATTTTCGGGCTTGTCAACTGCAATTTTATTGTCAGGGCCTTTGGGCGGTTTTCGCACGACACCTTCAAGCTTTTTCAGGTATTTGTCTTCAATCTGCGGAAGAAAACGAATTGTCACCGAATCGCTCGCGCCGAGATTGCGGAACCCCATTTTACCATGATAGAAGACAAAGAGATTGTCACGATTCCACTGATTTTAAAATTGTTACATTGTTATATCGATTTCGATGGAATTAGTGAGTGGAATTATTGAAGCGAAGGAATAACAAACCACTGTACAATAATTTGCAGCGTTTTTTCTATTGCTCTGATTGCTCTCTGATTTTTTTCTCATGCTCCCAGCTTCAAGGATGCTCAAAGGGACTAGCCAGGCCCTTAAATCTAATGAGGCTATCGGCTAGACCGAACAAAAAAAATTTTCCCCTTCAACTGCGCACAGAAAGTGCACAACATACCTTGCTTTTGTATTCAGGACGCATAAGCATAGCTGCAAATGTAAAGGCTGCTCCTTTTAAATCAGCTCGATGGCATTCGATGACAGTTGATGTAAGAATAGCAACATCATCTGGAACGTAAGACACAAACTTAGATTTGAATGAATTTATAGAAAAATAATATTCAACGAGGCATAAATAGCATCGCTATTGGCACCGGCGTTCGATTGATTCAATAAATGGCAACTAACGTGCTGGAAATTTAGAGATGTTGTTTGAAACGCGCAAAAGCATCCGGGCCGCTTTATAGTGATCGCCCAACTTCACGTGGAGCCTGACTAATCTATAAGAATGCAGCAACGTCAACAACGAAGTCAACTCCGTCGTCACCGGAAGTCCGTTGTCGTGGAGATCCATGCACATTCCAAGCAAAACCGAATGGGCGACGCTGTAGTTGCCTGCGGCAGACGAAAATAGTGAGAAATCTTTTACGTAGATTTGAAATGAGAATAGGTTGCAGATGCATACCGTGGTTCAATTCTTCGCTCGCTATGATCACCGCTGTCTTCGCAGCTTCTCTATACTGTTTCCTCGCTCTGTACAGTTTGAAGACGTATTTTGCATCCTGGGAACAAAACGATTCCACTTTGGTTGTGTCGACCATTCGATGGGTTCGGGAGAGAGTGAGAGATTCTCTTATCACGTGAGGTTAAAGCAGGGTTGTATTTACTTGTTCCTGATTATACGAGGCTTGTCCCAAAAGTAAGGTCTCCATATTTTTAAAAAATCGAAAAAATATTTTTATTGAACTTTTTTGACATGAATGTATTCAGTATACGAGTATAATCGTTTACTGATCGAGCGTTTTCACCACGAAGGCCCTCATCAGAGTCGGCTAGTTGTCCTCTAAGAAACACGTTCTCGCCTTTGAGGAGGTTTGACGTATTTTATTTGGATCGACAACTTAAATAAGATGACAAGAGGGAATATTAGAAAACTAATAACATGAGTGTGGGAAGTAACAATTATATTTTACGTATTGTTGTGGTGAGGGGGAGATAAACACGCGACTCCTTCTCCATAGTTTATTTTATTTGCCGAGATCTTTCGCCCATTCTGGCATCTCAGGGTTACATAGGTCCATCAGGAACCTATGACCATATTATATGTAGCCCTGAAGATGCTCGAATAGGCGAAATATCTTGGCAAATAAAAGAAACAATGGAGAAAGAGTCGCCGTATTTATTTCCCCTCATCGCAACAATTACGCGAAAAATGCGACAAACAGAAGAATCTATTTTTTAATGAATCGATTGTGAAATCTCAAGAATAGGAGACGAAAAGATAGTCACGAATTCCACTAATTTTTAATGAGTTTGGCGTGTAGGCCTCAGCAGTAAAAATATCTTACAACCAACTAAATGTTGGTTATGAACCTGTATTTTTTTTCCAACTAGAAGAACCCGTGAGGCCTAGCAAAGCGATCGATAAATAAATAATTATATAATTGGGCAAAAGTCGAGCATTTAACTCTCCTTCAAGCTCAAGTGAGCAACAAGTGAAAAGTCACAACGAACCTCTTTTATTAGTTCAAGCGCAATCGCAAAGTCCAGCCTCTTCAGGAATAGTGACACTGGTCAGTTGGCACGAAAGCAAAAATAAGGGAAAAAAGGAAAGGATAAAGCCATAAACCTCTAGGCAGGATTTTGGGCTTTATTTTTTTCTTTTTTCCTCTTTCCCATTTCTAGTTTTTCACCCTCACCCAAACCCGAATACAAATCAACAGTAAATATATATATCAATTGAATTGAAGACAATTTCAAGGTTTCTCTATTCCTTACCCTGGGCTCTCCGTCTAAATCGCCGACTAAAAGTTCTATCAGCTGATTTGCCATGACGTCATCATTGGCAGCACCGACAACTTCGATAGCTAGTACGATCGCTTCTTGATTGTCAGGATTACCTTTTGCAACTTGAAGTAAATTTCGTAGAGCCTGAAAATCAATTAGGTAAATATGTTTTCAAACCTTAGTTTTCAGAGAATTAATTAGCGGTGCAGAAATCAATAGGAATTATTCTGTGTGGAGAGGAAAAGCGGGCAAAACTGTAGTTGGAAATTTTATGGTTACTTATTTGAGTCAGAGCGAGCGCAGTTGTGTCGCTGTAGATTGAATGCATTTTTTTAAAGATTCTTATGGTAAAAAAATGTAAAGTTTTATAAAAAAAAAAAAAGAAAAAATAGGTAATTGAAAATGCAGAAAAATAACGTCCCAGATGGAGGACAGAGACCTGTTTGTTTTCTGCAGGAATGCACTTGCCACCAGATGTTGAACACATTTGAATACAAAATGGCGCTTTATTCTTCCATTAGTCGCGCGCACCTGACGGGTGCATGATTTTTTTCTTGTTGTAAGTTTGTATTCATGCTTCACGGTGCTCTCTCCAGCCTATTAATCTCCTGAACTCTGTTTTCAAAAGTTAGTGACTGAATTACCACCGCAAATACACCAGTCCTTCCATCACCTAATAATACGGAGCAACCGCTCTTGTAAATTTCAAGATTGAGACATTCTAATATTTTTCTCACTCTCTCTTGTCAAATTCTAGTTCTTCTTAACTATGATGACTACACTTTCGTGTACAACGATTAACATTGACAGCAGAGTTAGCTGACAACAGCTCTGAAAACGCGTTTCTCACACCTCTGTCAGCAATTGATCACGGGTTGATTTGCCATAACTGCAACCGGACGAAAGCCCATGATTAGTAGCAGGCTTCTCATTGGTGGATAAGCCAAAATCTTTGTTGTTTATCTAAGTGGTTCGGTTCTCTTCTTTTCCGGATTATTGTTATTTCTTTTTAGGGGGTTTTGAAGGAGAGAAAATTCATATTTTCCAACGTTATCCAGAAAAAGGTGCATTTGGTATCAATTTCTATAGATTTTTGGACGGGAGATTTTTTTTGCGGCCCACATTGCTCTCTCGAAGGAGCAGTTTTCAACCATATGACACCGATTGAAACATCAACCAATGCTAGTTACTTTTGTATCCCCCTTACAGGCTGTAGTAGGAAGCAAACCTTGTGAAACTGGGCTGCGTGATAGTAGCATTTAGCTGCTAACATTAGGTTGCCCTGTTGTTCAAAATAAACCGCCAAAGACGACAGCTGCCTTTCGCCTTCTTCGCTGCCGCCCATTTCCTCCTGAACTATCCCGGCGTACAATTCGACAAGACCATGTTCTTTGCATAGTCGCAACGCTTCGTTTTCTGATCTCGACATGACCAAAAATTTCAACGCCGAAGAGTAATCGCCAATTTTTTCAAAGAACCTGAAGAAAAGAAAGATGACAGAAATTTATTTACCAATTACCATTGGGCGAATCCAATTACTTGACGAAAATATCCATCTATAGAGCTCTGAAAACTTTAAAAGGCCTACTTTCCAAGCCTTCGAGCTGCTTCGATGTTGCGACTCTGTTCAACGAACATCATCGCCTTCTGCGGTTGGTTGAGCTTGTCGATCAAAAGGCGAACTACATTTTCCACGTCATTGGCCTCGTTGTACGCTTGAACAGCCGCTGTGTAATCTCCTTCCGACTCTTTAGCCTTGATAACACAATAAATTGTGAGCCAAAGCGGAAATCAAGGAGACACCGTTTCAATCAATTAAATGAAAATCACCTTGGCGTATTGTCGAAATATCTTGGGATCACTGACGTCGTTTAGAAGAGATCCAACTTTTTTCCAATTCTTGAGACCGATATACGCGGCGGCGGCTTTATTTTTTTCTCCCGCCTCATCGAAAAGAATTGCCGCTTCCGATAATTTCTGCGTGAGGAAAATGGAATAAATAAATTACTAACGATATTTTGATAACACTCATTTGACTGATCGATTTTGCGTACAAGAGATGGAATTTTCAAAGCGAATGATCAGAAACTCGCAGGAAGAGAGGACACTTTGATAAGAAACTTGGCTTACTTTGACAGATTCAAGAATTTCAGCACACTGAAGTTTGAGACTGAGCGTTGCTTCCGGATCGCTGGCAATTGACATGCCCCGACGGTAGTCTCCGACTCTTAGACAGGTCCTAGCGACACCGGAGCGACAGCGGTTATTGTGCTCAGTCAATTCAGGCAATTGCTGTTTGTTATCGATGACCGCTCTCTCATAATGAACCAGTGCTTCTGCGTACTGTCCCCTGGAATGACATACAAGTTGTATAGAGACAAGAGACAAGATAAGAAGGCTACCTTGGACAGCCTGAATTACTTGAACCACAACTCTATCACCACAAACCGATTGAATTTACTTACATAAGCTCTAGCTGATTGGCGTACTCCAACGATGTGTAAGGAACTTGTTCAGGTGCCAAATTTCTGGCAAGCTGAAGCGCCTGGTCCCATTGTAAGAGATTCTGCCTCATTATCAACGCCTGCACCGGGTCGGTCGATTCAAGGTATAAAGCCTGCAAAGGAAACACATTAATCCAACAAGCAGAAATTCCAATTTACTAAATTACTCTCCCTAAATCCCTCAACTCAGCGGGAGTAAATAGAATGATATGATGATGCGATGCGATTATGATGTGATGTGTTTTCAGAAGATACCTGAGCTTTGTCAAAGTCGCCGAGCAATTCTGCGATATGGCCGGCGACGAGTTTTTTGTTTTCAACTTTGATGATACTTTCAACCGACATGGCCTTCCCTGCATCGCCGATGTGTCTGTAAACTCGCAAGCCTGAAGAAGAAACAGAAAAATATTCATCTTTTCCTTGTCGTCGCATTTTTTTATGTCCAAGGGGTGCGAGGGGGCGCTCTGCTCTCCCTTGGCTCGCAATACGCGGCTTTAGGTCAGGAAGAGGCAATTCATTTTGTAAAGAGGCCAGCAATGGAAGGTTAAGTGCAGTGGTAGAAGAGTGTACCATCCTTCAATCATCCTAAATTTAATAATTTTGCAAAAAAAAAATAATAAAAGAAAAAAAAGCCACTAAACCTGTTTCAAGATCCATATTATTCAGAGCGTCTTCTGCAAGCTTTATCCAGTCTTCTTTCTTGTTGAGTAAAACGCATGTGTTCCACGCTTCGACGTAGCTGCAAAAATGTGTCAGAAGTCGGATGAAAAATAATGTGGAGATAGTGCCGGAAATGTTGCTAACAGAAAATCACCAACCGATTCAGCGACAAGTGTCTGTCCAAGGTTGCCCTCAAAGTATCGCTCTGGCCGCTGGCAGAGATTGAGATGCTATGGGTTGTCAAGGTGATATTTGTCAATTTCCCTCCAGGCGTCTGCATAGTGACAACTCCTCTTTGCAATATCAACGGAATCTGCTCCAGGGGTAGTTTGGTTTCACCTACTTTTTCAATTCTAGGCCCTGAAAAATGTTAGTTGATAATTACATCTTCTAATATATGTTGAGATACCAACGTTTTGAAGGAAGAAGATAGATTACCATCGACTGAATCGCGAATATGAACAAAGGTGATGGCGGTTGAAGAATCGAATGCGATGAAGACATTCCTGTCAGCCGGGTGCTGATCCCAAAGGATACCCTGAGTAGTAGGTGGGAAATCGTCTATCAGCGCCATCGTATTGTGCACCTGGAAACATGAAGAAGGAATTACATAAATGGTACCGAAAATGTGACAAAAATACCTTCTGTCTAATGCTAACATAAAGAATGTGCTTTCTTCCATCGAAATGAAAGCTCTCGTCCCCTGCATAAGAACTTCAGAAGCACCAGGCTCTCAACCTTCCAGACGAGGAGCTGAGAGTGCGCAGACCCTGAGCGATTGATTTTTAAATACATTTTATCATGGAATTGTCAAATAACCAAGTAAGCAATGCTAAATTTCATGGAAAATCTCTCAGTGTCCATTTCCCTTCGTTTGACAGATAAAACGCAGCATTTTAGGAAGAGCTTTCCTCTCCGTAGGCTCTCGCTCTCAGTGAGAAAGCTCTGATGTATTTCAACTTAAAGAGACGCCTGCTGCACGGCTTCTTGTGAAAACAAAGCCTCGGGTTTCTATATACTTCAGACACTGAACAGTTCTACAAAGCACCAAAGACGCCTGTTGGGGCGGAAGTGTCAGCGAAAGAATAAAGTATCAAAGAAATCACTGTGTTAGATAATGGTTCATATTGAACTTGCGACTATCCAGAGTGAAAATGTAATAACTGAGTCTAAAAAAATACTAACTGGCGAGTATAGATAGCCTTCCATTTTGGCGTCAATAACAATCACGCGAGTGGCAACCAAATCCGGAAACACCGCTTTGATCGGCACAGGATGCTTGTATTCTCGGATCGGCTTCCAATCTTCCAACCCGAACAATCGAATGTCGCCAAGCTGAAACGGTAAACAAATTTTTAACTAGATGATAAATTTTTAAATTACCAAACTCATTTATAGAAATTTTCAGTAAACTAATTGCAATATTATTTTTGAGAGAATAGAAGTTCTTGAAGTCAATGAATTTTGATATTGCCCCAACGTTAGCAAGCAGCGAAAGTGGAATCGATAGGTCTTGCAAAACACTTTTCTATTCTCATTTTTTGAAACATTTTATTGGATTTTTGTTCCTTCAGTTCATTTTCTACTTGCACAATAATTTCTGGTGCGACAAATACGTACATCGGAGGCGTAAACGAGAAAATCAGTCGTGATAGCGTGACATGTGATGTTCATAGCGTCACCAGGATCTGGAAACATCCGCATTTCCTTATCTTCCGTAATACCCGCTGATTTTCGGCCAGTACCGCTTTCCGTCTATAAAGTAAAGTAAAGTAAACAAGGAGTTTCACCTTGGATTTTCGTCCAACTGAGAATATTTTCCCGTCGTGGACGTCGTCAGTTTTTCCCATAGGGGAAATCAGAAGATTAACCATCAATTCTGCACTTATTAATTCTGACGATTTCGCTCGTGGCTACTCATTGCCTCACCCCCCTGAGTGTGGAGGACGAAAGGGCGGGCCAAGTATGAGTTTGACCCCAGCCGGATTCGAACCCGGCTCCACCGTGTAGAGAGCTAATGCTCCATACCACTACACCACGGGTGGCCCTCTTTCCGTCTATAAGAAATGTTATCAACGCTAGATCCAATACTAGAAAAATTCTAATTTCTGAGGCGTATTGAGTAAAATCGACCCGAAACAAATGCTTTGAGCGAACTTACCAGATGAAGGTGCAATTTCCCGTCAAAACTAGCAGCTGTATACTCAGCGTTGAGACAGATGGCGCTGAGGTTGGCCATGTACTCTCTGTCACCTAGGAGGTGAGGAGATGTGGCTAATGCCATCACCGGTTCGCTATTTCCAGCGCATAAGTCTCCCGTCAGGTCGTAAACCCAGGTCCGATTGTTCATACCGACGACAAGATGGTACGGACCGATGGCCAAAAGAGTCGGTTCAACTTCGGTCCAAATGTTGGCGACTGCAGGAATAGCTTTCTCCTGAAGCAGAAAAAAGAGAAAAAAATCAGTTGGGGGCACGAATCAAGCAAACAGTGAAAGGAAATCTTGATTCACATGGGAGCAAAAATGCGTAATGAAAGCTGTAGCGGCTGACGCGCTTTTCGGAGGTTGCCTTCGATGCGTACAGTTTCAAAATATTTTATATTTTACGAACAGACGACTGCGCAGCTGCCCGTCAAATCTGTTCATTTGTAAACAAATCGTGAGTGTGTTCCTACGTTAATTTTCGGCAAGAAGACAAACGACGACGCATTCAATTAATTATTAATTTATCTCGTAAGAGAAAAACCTGAGATATGGGTCCCCAGGTCCCAAATCACAGGAATAGGGATTTATTTCATGAGGACGAGCTGTCGCTGTATTTTCAAAAAGTACACATTTCTGTTCAGTAGTGGCTGATAACAAAATATAAAGAGTCAAATCAAGTGTTAAATCGTTGGTAATTAATTCAGAATAAATATAAGGTTGAGGAAAGAACCGATACTGCTACAAAATGAATCATGGGACGTGGTAAATACGAGCTTGGCTTGACAGGGATGAGGTTCATTGGGAGGAAAATTATGCATTTGTTAATTTCATTTTTAAACCATAATCTACCAAAGAAAGCAATGCTGTACGAAATAAAAGGGGCTGGAGACGAATCAGCAGAAAATTCGGGAGCACTCCTGTTACGCACTCGTGCACCATGTGACCCATTTTTGCACATTACGAATTTTCTGAATATCCTTCCCTCCCCCTACAAACACCCCACCTACAAACACGTGAACCCAGTTTAAACTACAATGACATTAATTAAAACATGCTTTACCCGGAACCTTACAGCTAAAATGTAAAATGTAAAATACTTGATAAGAATTAGATTTCATTCAATCGCCGTCCCAAACCAATACGCTCAAATATATTGATTTTGGCAGCGGGTAAAAATCCAAATACGCACCAGTGAAATTGTGAAAAAAGCTCATAATGTGGAGAAACGGTCTGGACTCATAATACAAAAAATCAAGCATCATGTGCTCGCTTTAATGAATATTTTAAGACCACAAATGTTTAAAAATATCGACACTTATAAGCAGTAAAAATCGAAATGGAAAAAACTTTGAAAGCTTATATCTCGGAAGTACTGCGTGTTACCCAAAATCTGGTAACGTTTAATTTTGCACAATTACTAGGACAACATTCTCGGAGAATTTCATCGAGTTTCATTCATTTTTCATGGAGATATGACGAATCATGTAATTTGTTGACCATAGATATTTGTTCAGAAAGTGTTTCTGAATATAATACTGTGAAAATTTCTTCCAAATTCATCACCGTTCCGAATTCGACTTTTCAGTCGATCACAATACTTCCATGTACTAGGTAAACATGGAAATAATTAACATTTCATTAATCATACGGGAATGCTTGCCAATGAGATGAGATGAATTTCTATTTAGAAGAATAGTGATCGTTCATTCATCAAAATGAGTTTCTTCAATCTAAGCTGACTCACCTTGACCAAGTAGACAGTTAAATGCGATAGTGACGTCAGGACGGCCACAATGTTGCCATGGCAAGCGAAAAGCCGAGCAAGTCTCGAAACGTAGACTACAGCTGAACCTGTATTGGTTGCTGCACAGATCAACTGGCCATCCTCGCTCCAACCAACGCGTTCGACGCCAGATTCATCGGACAGAGAAATCACAGCGGTCACATCTGATAAGTTTTTAAGCTCGTGGATTTTCACACTGAAAAATGACAAGATGAACCGTCAAATTGGCGACAACTATGCGTAAATAAAATTATATTATAAGTTACATTGTTATATCGGTTTCTGCGTTTAGCCCATCATCAGTAAGAATCATCAGTTGTGAGATTGTTATTGATGACGGTGATTTCAACGCAGCAATTGTACAAGACTCTAAGATCAGCCAACTTCCTTCTGAAAACAATGTGGGTCAACTGAAACTGTTCACAGGGATCCTTTGTCGTAGCCATACAATTATAACTGTCCTCTATACGGAATAACTAGGTAACGGATAGACCTTTTCAGAGCGTTTTTGATCATATCTGTTTATTTGGCACACCGAGGGAACCAGATAATTGCGGTGAAATCCCGAACAAATGCTGAATACAGAATGCGCGTGGTTCTTGTAGTTGGAGGGTCTATAGAAACGGATAACAAAGCCCAGCATCTTAGAAGTCAATTGTATATTTTCAATAAAAATGCAGATGGAGTCGCAGAAAATACTCGTCAGGGATATTGCTGTACCATCATAATCCTTCCAACAAAATTCTACCGGCGAATTTCTACATCCCAACACTAATTCAGCATAATTCAAATTACACAGCATTTACTCACTTGTTATCCCCGCAAGTCGCCACTTTTGACAGCAGTGGACAAATAGCCAAGTGTGACAGCCGGATATGGTGGTTTTTTACTTGAAAAAGCTCCCGCCCAAGTTCGCGGGGATTTGTAGAAATGCAGATGAGGTATCCAGCGCTGAATCCGACTAGTATGTAACCGTCGGTATTCCTAATCAACATTTAATAATTATACTACAACATCTTCATATGCGTGAATATCAAATCGATACTAAAAATTCACTGACCATTCGTAAGCGACGATGTTTCCATACATGGGCTCAAAGGCCAATTTGATTGGCTCGTCCGGGTCTTGAAGGTTATAGATGAAAAGTATCTTCTTGCCAACTATGAGACTCAACTGTAAATTATAGAATTTAGTTATTAAACATTCGATCAAGTTACACTGTAAATTATTAATTTGAAAATGAAACTTACAGTTGTATCAGGCGTTGAACGATCATCAATTGAAACCAGGGCGAATTGGAGAGCGGAGGGTTCGGCGTTGATTTGGAACGTTTTCAAAGTGTCGCCATCCGTGTTGCTCAGGGAAACCGTTTTATCTTCGGACCCCAGAGCTAACATGTTTGTAAGACCCCAAGCCGCGGTGACGATTCGCTTGCTATGTTTGCCAAGCACGGGTACTCTCCTGAAGCAATAATTTATAATCAATGGGAAGCATAAAATCACAGATAATGAGAAAAATCCGCTCAAGGAGGTGAAATGGAGAGAACGTGGAAAGAGAGGCTTACTTGGAAGTTCGATGATTGTAAATGGCGATGTTTCCGCGAGCTGTGCCAACAGCGACCAGAGGCTCAGCCTTGGCCCAAGCGATGACCGTCAGCTGATCCCTCAAGCCAGTGTCAACTGTGTGCTTTTTACCAGTATTCGCATCCCAGAGGACGATGTTGAAAGAGCCGTCGCAGATCATGCCGAGCAAGTCTCCATCGCTGTCCCAACCGAAGCCGGTGCATTGCCTGTATGAAAAATGAACTTTAAGCACGAGATTTTAACCGCCAAGGCCCAACAAGGCAAACCTTTTTACACAAGATTGTTTTGCAGTGTTGGGTCCCCTCAAGCTTAATTTCATTTTAGTCCGCAATTAGCTACAAATGAACAGTAAAATAAAATACCAGGCGACTCATTCTCCAATTATTTAATAGCTGGCCGAGCACTTTCGCCCATTCGGGCATCTTCAGGGCAACGTAGGGTACACAGCCAGTGGTTTTGGACCCTATGGCTCCACGTCGCCCTGAGGCTGCTGAATGGGGGAAAGTGCTCGGCCAGCTAATAAAGAATCGGAGAATGAGTCGCCTGGTTTTTCTCCACCTCAAAACCCCCGGACATCAAGAAATGCGACGAGAAGGAAAATAATAATTTAATTATTAAAAGCAAACCCGTCCAAGTCGAACGTTCGTCGGTAAAAATCCAACAGTTCGTCCATTCTGGTGAAGATCAATGAGCACTGAGGTCTTGCACAAGACTGACTCGATCGATTAGCGAAATGAGCATTGAACGAAGTGCGGACAACTTTCCTTTTCAACATTATAATGACCCGAGGTTATTGTGGGAGGTCTTGGACACAGCGATGATTCATTGTTTCTCACAATTTCCGACCTTTCACCGGGAAGAAAGATCCTCTTATGATACGAGAGTTTCCCACCGCAATCAAAACGCTATCTATACAACAAAAAGGAAAAAACCATTTTACCCTGGAAGTCGCACACGCTCGTGGACTTTCCCTTGGCGGTTGTACACACCGACGGTGTAATCGCTTCCCACGGTTGCTAGATAGATGCCATTGCCCTTTTGCCAGGCGAAATAAAGTTCGCCGTCTCCGTGAGGCTGTTCCAAGCGGAAAAGTTCCTGGAAGCAGAGTCAAAATGGCAAAACTTGGTATGCTTCGACGAAAATCAGCAAATCATCAACTGTCAGAGTAGTTGAATAGTTTCAACGTACACTCCAAAAATCAATTATTGCAACAAAAAAAAAAAAATACCCGCGCAATTAATTACTAGAGTTAAAAATTCGAAAACTGGAACGATAATCGGCAAAAATTCGCCTTTGGATTTCGCCCGAGAGCTTGACTCGAATTAAAAATGCAATCAAGAGAATGTCATTTCGCAGCGGAGCTCGTTAATTATGCATGGAAACGGTTCCCATCGATTATCCAAAGGCAAGGTCGATCGCACTTGATTAAAAGGTGTGGAATACCTAACTTTAGTTTATCCTATATAGTCTATCATAGAAAGTTAACATGAGCCGATTGGAACTAATAATTGGAGGAAATAACGAATGAGTCAAGTAAACTTACTTTTTCGTAGGACATTACGGACACTTCAATAACGATGCGTTATGATGAGAACTATCAACTGGACTATCATTGCATCTATATAAATACGCCCGAATTTCGCATCTCAACGCCCAAAACGAACTTCACAATTACACATAACATCACTAATCAGCGGCTCTGCTCCCGCAATAAAAATAAGCGGATCTGACAAGCCGCAACTAGGCAACGCAGGATAAACGTTGAGGTCTTGAGGATGTTCGAAAAATATCTATACGAAAATCGATATTTCGCACCACGTGAATCGATAGTTTTGAGACCGTTTCCCACGATAAATCGATTGTCGATGAAGCCAATTTGGAAGAAAAAAAAGATTTTCGAATGAAAAAAAATCCCAATATAGGTACCGAAGTTGTATTTGAATATTTTTAGTTTTTCTAATTTATTTGTTTTAAATTAAATTACTTGCGCTGAGATTGTGAAACATGAAAAGACAGATTATCAAGAATTTCCACTGATTTTAAATGAGCTATAAAATTGTTACTGATGATGAACTATTTGATATATAACAATATAGGTACGTAACTCATTTAAAATCAGTGGAATTCGTGACAATCTGTATTCCATCTGTATTCGAAGCTATTTTATTTTTTCTCTCCACAGCAATCAATTTTCAACTCAAATACTGTAGATTTTCGTTTGTACCGTTCAAATTTTTCGAATCAACGCGCAAAAGTTGATTATTAGTATATTTTTAAAGGTTTATCGACCGTCAAATAAGTAACAGCAACATTCGGTATGAATCGGTATCAATATATCGAACGCGTGAAACGATACACAAGTATCGATACTTCTTGATCGATACTTTTCGAACTTCTTATCAGCGCTGTTTATCCCCTAGCGGACGAAAGTCGAATCGAGTTGGGAGGGAGTTTTGACGGATTCATCGAAGCGCTCTTTGTTGTGCACACTTGTATTTTCGTGAATAACTGTTGAATTGGACTAGTACTTCATCCTGTTAATTCCAATATTAATTAGGAGTTTTAATCGAGAACTTTTCCAAGTGTGAATGGGATTTGGTTGTAGCGCTATATGTGCCTCGCCTTGTACGAGAGCGAGACGTTATTGTTTTTATTTTCAAGTCCAGTTGCCATGGAAACGATTTTCTGATATAGTGTAGGCTGACATGTTCCGACTATCGATCATACTATCGATAGCGCTAATGAAAATGTTCCGCCGGCGGTTGGTGCATGATCCAATATTTTGCGGTAACTTATAACTGCGTTTAAAAAGTTTGATGTACTGGTAATGAAAAACGATCCGTAAAATTTTCTATTCATTGTTTACAGAACAGATAACTGAAAATCGATTATTCACAAAACTATCGATTCAAACTACGTCTGTAGAAAAAGCTTCCTTCGTTCTGTACCAAGTCTAAAGTTCTCGCCGTTCTCGGAGCTTTCGCAGTACAGGTATAAGTTTCTTTCTCGTTTTTAAAATTTTATTATTATGCTATTATACTGTTATAATTTGCTAATTGCTAATTAGCTAATAGATGATTGTACTATTTTCTTTACATTTAATGCTTATTAGTACTTTCTACTTTTCAGAATGTTTGCCAAGGAGTCGTTCGCAGGCGAGAGCTTCGAATCAACTCCAGAGACAGTAAAGTACGATTTTTCAGTCTCATTTGTGTTTTTTCCAAGTTCATTTTTTAAAAATATTTATTTATAAACAATTGTAGTCAATCACAAAAACAATTTTCTAACACCCCATAAAAATTTTATGTTTTACTTTTCAATGTATGTTGAATCCGAATATACAATAAAAACGCTGCAAATGATTGTACAGTTATTCCTTCGATTCAGTTATAATTCAAGAAAAAAAGTCTATTTTTTGTGATTGTAGGTAAATATTGCGAACATTTTTTTACGTTCCCATCGAAAAACCGATTGGTAACTATTGTCATTTTAATCATTTTTATTTTTCTTAATTTTTCAAATTAAAAGCTAAAATTTCGCTCTTTTATAGTTTCGTCAGAAAAGTGTTGACGGCGAACGGAGAGAATTTTTTTTATTGGATATTCGGATTCGAAATGTCTTGAAACGTACAACACAAAATTTTGAGGGTGTTAGAAAATGTTTTTTTTTTCTTGAGCGATTACAATGGTTTATTATCGAATAATAAACCAAAAAATTCTGTCCGTCCGCCGTCACCGCTTTTTGAGAAAACTATATCAGCTAATATTCTCGAAATGTTCACCAAAAATCATTCTTGGTCTGACAATGGCTCAATTCTTTAGCCAAAGTGATAATACCAGAAACGTAGAGTTTCATTAAGAAAATAAATCACTTGGCACAACGTTCAGTCACTGAGATTAAATTGCACGGCACATCACATTTCTCTGGTCCTTAAGAGTATTGAACAGCTTAGAAAAAAAGAAGACGATAGTGTAACATAATGAACATTCACTAATATTGACGTTGGTGAGATTAGCGACAAAAGTTAGTCTCTGGAAAAAAATCAATTAAAATACTTCAACCTGTCGCCACGAAACTGGGCATTGGCAAAAGAAGTGAAGATTTATTTGTTTATTTTTATGTATACTCTCTGATTATGTTCGATTGTTTACTGTTTAGGGAGATAAGAGATTCATCATGTCAAACGGAGGAGATTCCAGTTTTATCAACCTGTTCCCAAACTGCTTTCCGATCTGTTGCCGAGGTTTGTAAAAGAAATTGATTGATATTATTGTCGCACTATTTGTGTGTATTTTTTGACTGTGAGAACCGCTATGCGACTTTTTCTCCTCATTTGCGTTAATTAGCTGAGTGCTTTCACCCATTCGAGTAAATGTTCGCGGGTTTCTCTGTACCGACCTCTTACTAAAGAATGGAACGTTAAATCAGCAATAGAACAAGTCATCCTTCTTACAGCACCCAGTCTTTTTAGTACCATATTGGAAGCTTGTCGAATTTAATGCATATACATAGCTTTCTCGTTTAAGGCAGTGGAGGAGAAATGTTTCTCTGAAAGAAGTTCGTTGTGGAGGAGTAGCGGTTTTTATTGAGGTTAGAAAAAAAATTGTTTCCTCGTCATTTACTCTGGTGCCTATATTTTGCACCTTACATTCGCTCCGAATCTACAGCAACGTCGACAGGTACTTACACCTTCGACGTGTCACCTTTTCTCAGACTAGTGGTGCGCATAGATTGCACAGTACTTCTTGTTTGAGTCGGCAGCAGGTATAACTAATTAAAATAAACTCATACTAACACCGCAACTTAGTAAGCTACGAATGTTATTGAAAAACTAGCCAGGGGAACCAAAAAAGAAACACGCAGGTATTAGGTTAATAATGCAACAGTGGAGTATGTGAGCCTAACAATAGAAAATGAAAGGGACATCAATCGTCATTTGGAAGCGACTTGAAAATCAAAACAGTGAGAAAAAAAAGCAAGAGGCTGTGATCCAAGCTATGCAAAACAAGTTTTGTGAAAGCGGGTCACTTTAATAGCAAGGAGACCCATAAATTCGAAAACGCTCCAATTAAATAATTGAAAATGCGCTTTTGAGGTAGTACTCGGTGTGGCACAAATAATCAAGCAACGTTCAGCTGACATAAAGACAAATTTAAACTCCCCAGGGTTGAAACATATTGACATTAACAGTCTGTAAAAATCAAAATAGAAAATTCGCACTGCTTAAATAGCGAAAAATGCTGATATCGTGGAAGTACTGTGTGTGGGCCAATAAATAAAAAACCGAAGATCATCTGCTTGTCGTAAATAACATTTTGAGAACTCAAACGTTAGAAATATTTACTATTATAGCCTGTAAAAATCAAATCAACATTCCGTTCTGTCAAAATCAATAGAGAAAACGTTGAACGGTTATATCTTGGAAGTACTGTGTGTTATCATAAATCTGGAAACTGCTGATTTTACACATTCACTGGGGAGAACATTTTCTGAAAATTTCATCGAATTTCATTCATTATACACTGAGACGATTTATGTCAGTTTTTGACCACAGACACAAAGACACTTGTTCCGGAAGTGTTTCTGAGTATAGTACTATAAAAAATTTGTTCCAAATTCACCTCCGTTCCGAATTCGACGATCACAATATTTACATTTACTATGTAAACATGGAAGTAAAAAGGTTGAATGAAACACCCGCTAGATTGCTCTAAAAATACTTCCAAAAACCTACTGCTGCGAATAGACACGGCCTATGATTTTACAATCATACACTGAATAATGTTTTCAAACCACCTGGAGATGAAACAGATTGGACTGGAACAGATAAGCAGATTGGGAATAGATTAGGGCCATGTTGTGTACAGCTAAGGAAGAATTACCCAACCTCACTTCTTTAAAAACCCTTAAAACTCTCCTGTGCATTATACAAGGCTGTAGTGGACGCCATGAACCTTCTGATCATGTCATTACCTATACATTCAGGTGCAAACAGAATGCGCTGGCAACCAAGATGACGCTCCAAGCTACGATGAAGCAAAACTGGCAGGTTTCCTCCAACGCATTTGTCCAGCAGTCATTGCCGAATTGGACAAAGTACGTACTGTTTTAATGAATTTTAGTTAATTAAATTATGTATGTTTCTGCGGAGCAGTTGAAAATTATGAGATTCTAGCTCGTTCAAGCTAAGCGGGTAGAAAGAGTATTGACATTGCGTAGTGAATGAGCTGTTATGCTATATATCCTCCTTTCAATTATTTTCAAATTCGATTAAATTTTTCCTCCTAGGCGGCCAAGAGTAAAGCTTTCACCAACTACCAACTGGCCTGCGATGAGTCTCAAGATGAAGCTACTCAGCTGTACGAGCTGCGCAGCTCTCAAATTCCTGATCTACCCAATGTAAGTTTTCCTCTTATGAGATGACATTGCGAATCGGTGTACAGCAGAGAATAACTTCCCTCTTCAAATTTACCACTTGAATCATCGCATTACAATTGTAACTGCCGTAGAACAAGGAATTCATCCAAAACTGGTTCTAACATTCTAAAAAGGTAATATCCAACTTTTGAAGAAAAAAAAATGAGGCAGGAATAATTTCCAACAATTAAAAGGCCTTGAAAATAACTGTTAACGTAGGCCACATGGTTTTGCTTCCAATAATCCTATCATGTCTGTAAATATTAAAGCATTAATTAATTAAATTATTTTTTTGTTAAAAATTAATAAAAGTTAATTAATTCAATGTAATCAAATTGTTTCGTTTCACTAATTAACTAAATCGATTAATTTAAGTTATTGAATTAAATTAAATTTATTGATTTAAATTAATTATATGTAAATATTAAACTGTGTGATTGTTTACTGTTATGTGGGCAATATTTAAGACATTTGACTTCACGTACTGTTTTTTAATATGTTTTTCTTTCAGTAGTTTTCTGATTGATTGACTGTGTTATATCACGGTGATTGGAAGCTGAGCCCTGAAGATAATCGCAGACTATGTTTCACATTTCTAGACCCAAGTATCCTGCCTATCTTGGAGCTGCACAGGGAATGTGATAGCAATTGGATTTGCTAGCCCTGGGCACAAAGGCTGGTGCGTTCACCAGTGCGCAGTACACTTCTACAATATCAGCAAGTAAATATTTTTTAAATACGTTTTATTTGTGCGAATATTATTCAGGTTGATGGGGAGGATCAGAAGAAGAAGAAAAAAGTTTATTTCCGATTTACATAAATCAAAAGCGTACTTCCTATTACATGATAAATAAACTCAACAGCGTGGCAAGATGCTAGCTGTCTGCCTGAGTGATGCTATCGACTTGAATTATTTCGTGATTAATAGAATATAAATTACCTCTCAAATGCCACTTTGAAAACAAAAATTCAAATGAGTGGAAAAAAAAAACGGAGCAAATGATTGCACAGTGGTTTATTATTCCTTTGCTTCAATAGCGATCTAGAAGACCATCCATTTGTGATAGTAGCTATTCTGAACGTTCCCAACAAATAACAGAATATCTATAAGGGAAAACTCCGTAGCAACTACTGTAATTTTAGTCAATTTTATTTTTCTTGACTTTCAAATTGAAAGCTAAATTTTTCGTCTAATGGTACAGCTGAAGAGAGTGATTGACGAGCATTTCAACAAGTATAGAGCGATTTTTATAGCTCCAAGAACTATTGAGTTACACCCTCATGCCAAATTTCTGAAAACCTCAAAAATTCCACAAGAAAGCTGCGATAACTCGAGAACCAATAAAGCTATCGACCCCATGATGGTCTTATTCGATTCAGTGACCAAAAATCTATAGAAATTGATACCAAACACACCTTTGTCTGTAAAAACATTCAAAAATACGAATTTTATCCCCTGAAAAACTCCTCAATAATACCCATAAAATTGAGCTATCAATGTGGTTCAAGAATGGAGCTGTTGTGAGTCCGAGATTGATTTTTGGTGAAAATTACAAGAATGCAGCTATTATAGTTTGGTCCAAAAACTGTCGATGGGGGACATATATAATTTTTTTTATTGGATATTCGGATTCTACATGCCTTGAATCGTAAAACATCAAATTTTTTGGGGGTTGGAAAATTTTTTTCTTGGGCGATTACAATGGTTTGTTATTAATAATAAACCAAAATAAAATGTATGCAACATGGTGACTTGGGTTCGAAGTTGCAGTCGCTTACGAGCATAAAAAGTTACTTCCAGGCCACTGTGTAGAACGCTCTCAGCTCACACAAACCCTGCCCTGAAAATAACCTCACCACTACCGCCCTTGCGAGGATGCTGGTGCCAGAAACCGGCTCTGCGAACTCGGCTAGGACCGCAGGTTAGAGGAAGTGGAAGATATCCTCTCTTGCCCCCCATTGAACAGCGAGCAATTTTCAGAAGACTCACCTCTGTAAGGCCTTGCATTGAGCTAAAGCCTCTCGATATGCAGTTCATTGCTTCATGTTCATATCTACATAAGTATAAGATCGTCTTGTAATTTTCAGGCACAAAATGGACACAACCAAACCCGATCGAGTTATTGATGTCAACTCCTGCGTCAGTGCGCTGGCAATGCACCCATATGAACCATCAGTTGTTGCATTGGGTACTCAGTTTGGTAAGTCAAAAGTACAACTTTGCTTTTACTGGAATCGTAGCTCAGAATCGACCCGTCCTACATTTTGGCTTAGGCTTCTTAACACGTTCAGTGCGGCCGTCCCGGATCCGAGCCACCTTCTATTTTTGTTATACGCTCGTACGACGTTCCCCGCACCAATGATCGACTTCGTTTTTATCCTGAGTGTAATCGTATCCTCAGTTTTTATTTTGCAGTATAAATATCAGCAGATATTTGGGTTTAAAATTAACCGGTATTTAATGCAGGTTGGCTGGAATTGATTATTTTCGCAGTGAATGTGTTAACACTGTCATGGTCCCCGTTTTGTGAAAATTGTTTTACGCTCATCCTAGCTTGATGAAACCGTTTGATCCTTTGATATTTCAGTAGTTAGTTACCTGAACCACCAACAGAAAGCGTCGGAGTAGTTTTTCAAAAGTCTGTGCCTTCGCTTGACCCATTTAAGATTACCCCCCTGTTCCTCCAGCCTCTATGGTACGTTGTGTGTCGATTCAAGCGCTCTCTAGGCTACTTAGCGGTGCCTGTTGACTCTAGCCGGCAAGTTTTGCGTCTAAGAATCAGTACGCCTTTGTTTTTCAACCCTCTAAGCATTTCCGTGTTGATGAAGGTGAGTAAATTTTTCTACGGGGCCCAATGTCCAAAATTCTATTAGCTTTTTGAATAGAATTTACTTGTTATAATCGATCTTGAATGGAATGTACCTCCTCCTTTACCTCATCCTTTAGGATCCTCCATTACCTCCTCCTCCTCCTTTAGGAAGGTCAGTTCTAGAGTTTCTCAAACACAGTAATAGCATTTCTGTTTGGCGGTACCGTACAGTAGGTCTCTATACTCTATTCGGCCTTGCGTTCCATCAGGGAACGTATTTTATGCCCGCTAGAGTGGCTTGCGGTCTTTTCTTCTATTTGACAATACGCACTGAACTTGTTAAGCATAAAAATATTTCCTTTATGGCTGTCAATGCATGAATTGCTAAATTGAACGATATTGATGAATTGTATTTATACAGGCGAAGTCCAAATTTGGTCCACTGATAAAGATGAGTACGAAGGAAGCTTCCAAAATAGTGTACATCACAAGAACAGGTGAGTAATGTTGCAATTTTCTTCGATTAATCAAACGAGGGACATTTTTTGCCATTCAGTGCTATACCATGAAATTCTGTGAGAAGCGGGAAGACAAAAAATGCTAAGAAATAGGGTGCGTGACTATCGATACTAGAAAAATATATTGCAAATTATCAGCGAATTACCGGCTTCGGTTGATTCTTGCTCCCGCTAGTCGCGTTTTGTTATTTCACCAAATTTCCCCAAATGTTTTTCACGCCGTAAGACGTTCGTACTGATGCCATTTCTGCCAAACGTTTTTGCTCACTATTACTTTGCTCAAGCTGTAGGGTAAGCTTTTCAACGTCTCTTAGCGAATGGCTATTCGTGGGAAATGTCTTGAGTAGTTCTTTTTGCCACTCATTATTGTTGATACCAACGATAACCTGGTCGCGAATTCGTTCTTGTAAAGATTCACCGAATTCACACCGCCCAGCTAAAGCTCTCAACGTATTAAGGAATTCAGATACTGTTTCGTTTTCCTCTTTCCATCTCATGGAGAACGCAACTCTATCTGATGTTATGGAGCTTCCTTCGTAGTAGTAGTTGGAAATTACCTCAAGCAATTGTGTGTAGGATTGAGAAGTGACAGGGCTCGGTCTAAAGCGATCGACAAGCAGTTTGAATATTTGGGGACCTACTTTAGTAAGCAGTAGACCTTTCTTATCGTCTTCATCTTGAATACGAGCAAGCTTCAGTTCTAGTTCGAAATAAGGATGGTAGTATTCCCATTTTTCTTCCTCCGGATTAAATTTTCGGATGTCTAGTTTAGGTATTGAGTTTCGTTCTTGCGATTCCAACAACTCCTCTGAATGCCTTCGTCGAGGCATAGCCGACGTATTTTTTTTCTATCCCATCCTCGTCGCCAATTGTAGCAACTTGAAATGTTGCGTTGAAGACTTGTCTTGTTGAGATCAAGACCAGGAATGAAAATTTATTCAATATAATAAACAAGGTTTAACCACGAAACTCATATCACTTGGAGTGACTGTAGTGGTGTAACAGTTTTTCATTTAATTTGTAGGGAGATGTTTTGATATTGGTTTTGGTTAAGCTACTCGGTCGACGAAAAATTCCTAGAATTATTGGAAGAAATTACAAAAAAAAAATCCCTTGAATATCATAGAATATTTTTTGGTTTTTGAGAATTTTCCCCTTTAGGAATGAAAGTAATAATCGCGTGAATGTTCCAGAGTAACTCAAGTGGCATGGGTCACTCTCGGCTCCCAGCTTCATCTTATCACAAGTTCCTTGGACGGCTACCTTTTCAACTTCAAAGTGATTCCCGCTCTCAGAGCAATATCACTCACTGAAAGGTAAAATTTAAATTATTTTACAGCTAAAGAATGATCCTATTGAACATCTTGAATAGAAGAAATGAAATTAATGGTAGATACTTTGAACACGGTGGTTGGTGTACAAAAAAAGTGGAAATAATTTATTAGTTATAGCGAGCGGAATCTAATGAAAAAAAAGCGACAAGTAAAATATTAAGACTGTTCAAGAATATTGCTCGGCATCTTCGATTTCGATCATTTTCTCTGCGTATTCATCGGGTTCCCAGAGTTCAAACGTATCTGTGTCTTCCTTATCGTCTGCACTGATATTTTGGTAGAGTCTGATATCGTTCAGCTGTTTGTCGTTGAACCTGCAGAAAAAGTAACAATTTCCGACGGTATTGAATCCTGATATTGTACTTAATGTTTTCTTGATGAATTATATCGAAGATAGGAACTGAACTTGAAAAGTATCGGTTACAATTTTGAGCGAGAATGATTTGGCAACTTTTCTCCGTTGCTGTATTCTGCTGAGATCCTCAGGGCAACCATTTTGTACTGTGGCCTATTTAGTTTTGGTTTTGACCTCACATTGATTTATAGTTTGCCGTAACCTTTAAAATGATTCTTAGCAACCATTTAGGAACCTCCTACGACCTCCAGCGTCTTAAGGTCAATACAGACCGGAGGATAACATTGTTGAAAACATTTTTATTAGCATTTTTCAGTAACTTTCCTTTCACATCGAACGCAACATTGTTGGCAATGTTATCAACATCGGGCGAGGAATTGTTAATACCATTGTTACGGCGCTTGAAAAATGTTGATAAAAATTCCTCCCCCGAAATGTTACTGGAAACATTGTTGGCAACATTTTCTGTAACATTGTTATTTTTTCCGTCAACATTGTTAGTAACATTGTTGGCGACACCGAGTTTTGTTATCGAGCCATGAGCGATAACAAACCGGCATTTGTGACTAACATTGTGGATAACATTGTTAGAGAGCTAGACCCAAATAAAACAGACGGAAGGATTGTTGGCAACAAAAAAGTTGACAACATTGTTGCCAACAATGTTGGTAACATATTTTCTAGATCATCTCATTTCGTTACAAACATTATTGTTATCAACATCTTAAGTTAATAACATTAGTTTTCACTAACATTTGGTCTTCCTGTTGTTCCTCGGACAGTGCAGTCTCTTGTAAGGCATCGAAATTCACTAATACACTCACGTACATACACACTCATGTACATTAATAATATTATTAATGTTAGTTAATCAATTTTTTAATTTATCTTCCAATATCTAGTTTGTTTATGTAATTATTTATACTGAACCTTCCATAGTTAATTTGACATTATTATTATTATAATGTTATTTATCGTACCTAATAGCGGATGAAGAGTTCAATAAAATTCTATTTACTACGTAAAC
This sequence comes from Tupiocoris notatus, assembly GCA_037159825.1. NCBI lineage: Eukaryota > Metazoa > Arthropoda > Insecta > Hemiptera > Miridae > Tupiocoris > Tupiocoris notatus. The sequence continues at coordinate 23,029 of JASJUZ010000675.1, read as the reverse complement.
ATGGAAGTAAAAAAGTACAGGAGAGGAAATGTATACCTAAATGAAAGAGAGAGACATAAATGTGTACATTATGCACTTACCCTTGAATCATAACCGGCTTCGGGTGCCAACAGCTTTTCAAAAAGCCGACGACTTTCCCTTCGCAGACGAGCGGCGATCCTACACTATCCGAGCTGCAAGATGCGCTCTTTTCATTGTGCGACAATCGACCGCACGCGTATGCGTCGGAGGTCCAGAAATATTTTAAACACCCTGCGTTGCCAGAGGGGCAATACTCGTTCCAGCAAGCGATCCTCGCTATCATAGCTACTTCTTGGGCGATTATTTTGTTCAACTTGTTGTCGATGCCGTGAATTTGCGTATCGTAAATGGGCAATTTGCACCGCGCCTTTCTTTCGGCCAGCTCTTTCAGGTACTCGATGTTCGAATTTTCATCCGAAGGCAAGGGTATCGTCGGCGGCGAGTAATGGTTAAAATTGAAATCTTCCGTTTCCAAAAATGCTAAATTGTATTGGTAATGATCGTTTTCCAATGCTGGGTTAGCCATGACGCGCTTGCCCTTCCGTTCTTGAACGCATCCGGCTGTTTTATTTGTCCCGTGGATCGCGAACATTCTGTATCCAGGGTAGTAACCTTTGGATAAGAGAAATGAGGCATTGGTGAAGTAACTGAAGTGGCACTCTGCATGATTTGTCACCAATTTTGTTTATTAAAGAATAAATACAAAAAAAAATGTTTTTTCTTTTTACCCCCTTAAAATTTGGAATTTTTCTTTTCAAGACACGTAGAATCAAAATATTAAAAAAAAAAAAAAAAAAAAAAAAAAAAAAAAAAAACGCTGCAAATTATTGTACAGTGGTTTATTATTGTAACTCCACTTAATTGGTTACCATTGCCTTTACTTACAATGGTAACCAATTAAACGACATAATATGTTCAAAAATTTATAAAATAAATTAGTTTGGTGTTAGCTTGCAGTGAGTTTTATTCCTGAGCTAGTATAATTTATGAAAGTAGGTTACTTTCAATTATTCCTTCGCTTCAATAATGATTTAAGAGGACATTTTTTATAGTAATTATCCCGAACATTTGTGAACGTTCACACCGAACAAATTGCTATTGGGGAAATCCATAGCTACTATTGTCATTTTAATTATTTTTATTTTTCTTAATATTCAAATTAAAAGATAAATTATTCGCCTAACAGCTGGAGAGAGCTCTTGACGACCTTTCCAACGAGTATAGAACGATATTTATAGCCCCAAAAATCCTCGAGATATGCCAAAGTTGTGAAAATTTCCCAAATTCAGCACAAAAGGCTGGCTATTCATTTTCATTTTTCAAAATTAATTGAATTGAATTTAATTTTTCAAAACCTAATTTTTTTACCTTACGGTATAGTGAAGAGTGTTCGACGACCATTCCTACGTGTATAGAACGATTTATTATTGAATAGTAAACCAAAACGCGAACAATTTTTTAGGCTCGAATTTTTCTGCCAAATTTCTGAACTAAGCTCAACACAAAAGCTGCGATAACTCTAGATCTAGAACCAATAAAGCTATCGATCCCGCAATGGTCTCAATCGATTCAGCGTCCAAAAATCTATAGAAATTGATACCAAAATACATATTTATCTGAAAAACCTTAGAAAAAATGAATTTTCTCTCCCAAAAATACCCTTAAAATTTAGGTAGCGGTTTTGTTAAAGAAGTGGGCCATTGTTAGACCCAGGTTGATTTTTGGTGAAAATTTCAAGAATTTATCTATTCCAATTTTTCTATTTATTTATTTTATTATATTCTATTTTTCATCTATTTTAATTTTTCTATTTCTTTTTTCTCTATTTTTTTTTTTATTATATTTCTTTTTCTTTCTATTTATTTTATTTATCTTCTATATTCTTTTTTTTATTTATCTTTTTATAGTTTCGTAATAAAAGTTTTGACAGCCTACGGCGGACGGACAGAATTTTTATTATTGGATATTCGGATTCTACAGGCCTTAAAACGTCAAATTTTGAGGGAAGGGGTTAGAAATTTTTTTCCTTGGGCGATTACAATGGTTTATTATTGAATAGTAAACCAAAAAAATTCTGTCCGTCCGCCGTCAACAATTGTTTTCTCGAAACTATCGAAACAAAATTCTTGAAATATTCACCAAAAATCAATCTCGGGGCTCAATTCTGCACCACTTCAGGTTTTTTTTTTTTTTTTTTGAGGGGGAATAAATTTGTATTTTGCGTCTCCCAGTTCAAAATTCAGTCATTCGGATTCGGCTTTGAAAAAAAAAAAACTATAACTCCCTTTCCCCTTCACTAAATCTGAGATAAAATTATTATTTGGCCTCAGGTTTTTTTTTTTTTGAGGTGGAATACATTTTTATTTTGCATTTCTCAGTTCAAAATTCAATTCGGCTTTGAAAAAAAAAAAAAACTATAACTCCCTTTTCCCGTCACTAAATCTTGAATGAAATTATTATTTGGTCTCAGGTTTTTATAAGGGGGCATAAATTTGTATTTTGCGTCTCCCATTTCAAAATTCAGTCATTCGAATTCGGCTTTGAAAAAAAAACTAAAACTCCCTTTCCTCGTCAATCTGAGATAAAATATAGAAATATTTCAGAATATCTGAGATAAAATTATTATTTGCCCTCAGTTTTTTTTTTTTTTTTTTTTTGAGGTTGAATAAATTTGTATTTTGCGCCTCTCAGATCGAAATTCAGTCATTCGAATTCGGCTTTGAAAAAAAAAATAAAAAACTTACTCCCTTTCCTCGTCAATATATAATATTATCTGAGATGATAGTACTTTGGCGCATAGCTACCTTTAGAAAACGGCTTCATGAAACAGTTCACCGGTGAAATAACGAAGTTTTTCGCTATTAGGCTGCCAACGCAGTGGACCACCTCTGTGTTGATATTCCTGATCGAGACAACCCACGGAAACGGAGAGGAATAATCGCTCAACAGGCAGTCGCTCTGTCCATTTGAAGCTTGAGCCGGGCAGAAGCAAATCAACGCGGAAGCAATGTAGAGGCGAATTTTCTCGATAATCTCCATTTCTGGTCAGCGAAACTCGGCAATAATTAAAAGTCTGGAGAAGTACGAGTAAATAATGAAACAATCGATCTGCGGCTAGGAAACTAGCAGGTGATAATGTTGCTTTGAAATTCAGCTGTTCTAAAGTGATTTTGTATTGGAGAAATGGAGTTGAACAAATCAAAAATATTATAATTAATTTATAATGAATTATATTATATAATTATATATAATATAATTAATTAATTAATTAATAATAATTAATTATATTTTTATTCGTATGAATTAGAAACCTAAAAGGAATCGAACTTGGTTTAGATTCTCTTGTGCCAGTAAATAAACACGAACTAATTGAATACCTCTGAAAAAATACGAATGGATAAGATAAAGATATGATAATAAATTAAAGATAATCTTACCTGGAAATGAAACTAACGAAATGTGAAAAAAATAAATGAAAAAAGGGACGAATTGAATTTGCAAAATTAAGATAGTCTTTTGAGAAAATATAAATTATTATTTAATTGAAAATAAGGAATATATTGTCAATATTGAATCTGTCTATTGTCAATCTGAATTGTAAATATAAAAGAAACGAATCTTGCTCAGCGTTTTTCTTTTTTTTTTTGGCTCAAATATTCTTACAGTTTACATTTTATAAATACTGGTTTATTTTTCCTTTGCTTCAATAATTATGTACGAAGACCATCCATTTGTGATAATAATTATTCCCAACATTATTCGTTAACGTTCTCACCGAAAAGCAGATGGGTAACTTATATTTATTTTTATTTTTTCTTACATTTAAAATTAAAAGCTAAATTGATCGCAGTTGAAGAGTTCAACAAGCATTCCAACGAATATAGAACAATATTTATTGCTTCAATAATTCTCAAGTTATTTCTGAAAAATCTACGTTCTAACGGTTATTCCTCGGAAGTACTGTGTGTTATCCAAAGTACCGGAAACGGCTAATTTTGAGCATTCGCTGGGAGAACATTTTCCAAGAATTTAATTGAGTTTCATTTATTTTATGTTGTGTTTTGTTTCATGTCATTTTTGACCACAGACACGCGTTCAGAGAGTTTTTCTGAGTATAGTAAGTACTGTGAAAATGTTTTTCGAATTCACCTCCATTTGGGTTTTGACTTTTCGAACGATCACATCCTTTTACTACGTTAACATGTACAATATTTTACCACAATGTAATAATGTATTAGTAATAAAATAAAATATTAATATATTACAGTATTAATGTAATATTGTATATGTATACATAATATATAATGAAATGTTGCATTAAATTATTATTTCATTTCAGGTACCTCCCGAATTTATTGGACTCCGTTTTCGCACCAGGGATCGCCACTTTCGCGTTCTCTCGCCTTCCAGGCATTTTCGTCGCTGCCCTCGAAGGCGGCGAATTGCTCCACTGTTCCACTCACTCGCCGTCAGATGCAAGACGTATGATATGCTTCAGAATGTTATATGTACAGAAGAAATTTTTACCGCGCATGATTCGTTATCTAGATGGAAGTTTTTCCTTCAATTCATTTCTATGCCGCGAGCTAGGGTTGCAAAATCGGTCACCAGCAGTTGATTTTTAAAATTAACAAAGTCAATTGCACAAAAAAAAAAAAACCGTTTCAATAATGATTTAAGAAGAAATTTTTTGTGATAGTAATTATTCCGAACATTTGTGAACGTTCCCACCGAGAAACAGATTGGTAACTATGAGAGTAAAACTCCACTGCAACCATTGTAATTTTAATCATTTTTATTTTTCTTAATTTCCAAATTAAAATCTGAATTTTTCGCCTCACGTTATAGTTGAAGAGAGTGTTAGACGAGCATTCCACGAGTGTAGAACGATTTTTATAGCTCCAAGAACTCTCGAGTTATACCCATGCCCAATTCATACCCATTCCCAAATTTTTGAAAATCTCCCAAATTTGACACAAAAGCGGCGATAGCTCGAGAACCTATAAAGCTATCGACCCCGCGATGGTCTCATTCGATTCATCGTTCAAAAATCTATAGAAATTGATACAAATTACACCTTTTTCTGAGAAACCTTGAAAATGATGAATTTTCTCCTCCTCAAAATGTCCCAAAAATACCCTTAAAATTGAGCTAGCAATTTGGCTCAAGAATTGGGCTGTCGTGAGGCCGAGATTGATTTTTGATGAAAATTTGAAGAATGTAGCTATTATAGTCAAGCCGGAAAAGTGTTGACGGCGGACAGACAGAATTTTTTTTATTGGGTATTCGGATTCTACATGCGTTGAAACGTAAAACATCAAATTTTGAGGGGGGTTAGAGAATTTTTTTTCTTGGACGATTACATAGGTTTATTATTGGATAATAAGCCAAAACAATTCTGTCTGTCCGCCGTCAACACTTTTCCGGCCAAACTGTGATAGCTACATTCTTGAAATTTTCACCAAAAATCAATCTTGGGTTGACAATGGCTCAATTCTTCAGCTAAATCGCTAGCTCAATTTTAAGGGTATTTTTGGAGAGTTTCGAGGGGCAGAAATTCGTCTTTACCGTGGTGTTCCTGTTTTTCGGTGGGAACTTTCACAAATGTTCGGAATAATTAATATAAAAAATTGATAGTCTTCATAAATCGTTTTGAAGCGAAGGGTATAAACCACTGTACAATAATTTGCAGCGTTTTTCTCCATGTGAACAACCTTTGTGTTATGTACGATATAATTAGATACTTGTTTGGATTTCAGCTACAAGTGCGACAGCGGTTCGACAACCGGTGCTCAAGTGTTTAGGGAAGCATTCTGGAGTTGTAACGTGCATTGAATTCTCGCCCTACATCGATCATCTATACGTCACAGTTCATGTCGAAAATAGAATCATCGTAAGGTCACTCAATGAGGTACTTGCATTGCAGAAAAATTCGAGCCTTTATAAATTGTTCGCATTTTGGTTTATTATTCGATAATAAACTATTGTAATCGCCCATAATAATATTTTAAAAAATATGCAATTGTAGGTTGGACCTATACGTGAAATCTACACGGATTTCGTAATAGTGGGTTCCCACTGGAGTCTGGCTCAAGGCAATGTCGTTTTTGGATGGGGAGGTTCACCCCATTTGGGCGCCTATCACATCAAATCGGCAAGACGGATGGCCTTAATCGGCCCGCAAGGCGATCAATTGTCGCCACATCTCATCTGTACAGCTTTCAATCATAAAAGGTTAGATATCTCGTATTGCTTTCTGCAGGTTGAGGGGGAGAATAACGAGGCGACCTCTTCTCAATTTTTTCTTTCTTTTTATTCAGCCGAGTACTTTCGCCCGTTCAGGCTTTTTCAGGGCATTATAGGACCAAGGGTACCTATGGCCACAGGTACCCCATAGGCCATAGGTACCCTTGGTCCTATAATGCCCTGAAGAAGCCCGAACGGGCGAAAGTACTCGGCTGAATAAAAAGAAAGAAAAAAATGAAGAGGTCGCCTCGTTATTCTCCCCCTCACCTGGAGAAGGGTATCTCGTATTGAATTATTCTTCGGAGAACTGGGGTTTTCAAGGCTGAAAGTACTAGAAATAACTTTAATGAGAGGCTTATATCTCATCTTTGCCTTCTTATTGATCTCAAATATGGTTCCATTTTAATTTCAGCCCACGTTTGGTTGCCGTCGCTGGAGAAAAGGCCTGCGTCTTCATTTGGGAAACGCCCCAATACTTCCGAGCGCCATTTGATTGAAAGTATTTTCATTCATTGTTTCGAATAGGCTACCAGCCCTTGATATTGGTTTAATTATCATTATGGAAGAAATTCAGGTTCAAAAGGTGTTTAATAAAGGCGAGCTCACGTTTTTCGGTTTGTACCAATCGACTGAGCGATACTGCCAGTAAAATAATTCAATACCGACAATCTGGAAGTTGAGATCTCAAATTTCACTAACTTCTATTCCTAAATCTAATGCTGGAACGAACAGACTCAAACAGGAGTTGTAGTTATATTATACTTCGTGTTTTCACAATAAAATGCAGCAAAATAGAAAAGAAATTAGCAACCAAAGAGACATTAATTAATATAGAATTTTTCACTGAGCTAAACGTACTTTATTTTTCTCACGATATTTTTTCCATACAAGCTAAATCACGTTTCAAGTGTAAAAATCACAACTTAACAACTCAAAGTATAACAAAATGCTCGATCGAATAAAACGACGGGATTATGCAGCAACAAGTGAGGCAACGTGGCAGCAGTATTGCGTTTTCTAGGCTATTCGGCTCACATATGCGGACCAAAGTTCGTGGCGGATTTGGGTGGCCACCTCCTGAGAGAAAAATGTTTCAAAATTATTGCAAATCGATATTATAAATGTTTACATACGAGGGATATCCAGAAAGTAAGGTTACAAGTCCCCTGAAGGTCACAGGGAATTTTTTTTAGTTATGAGTGGCATACCTGCTTGTAGAGGGGTTCGTAACGGTCAAAATAAGCCCAACCTCGTGTCAGTCAGTTGAGAAATAACGTCTCGGGAGTAGTTTCCGTCAACCTCTGAAGGTGCTGTTCCCTCCACCAACCGCCGAGGCGAGATTCGGTCAGTCATCAAGTTCCTGACTATCTGAATCTCAAGAATCAGACTCAACCCCCCCCCTTCAATTGCTTCACCCGTTGCTTCATCTTAATTCGATTGTTACCCTTTTAAAAACCATCCCTAAACTTAACCATCATTAGAATTCAGAGATGAACTGAATAATGGCCTATCTATTATCAAATAGAAATTACTCAAAAAATTCAAACCTTCAAACATCGGCAGAAATAATGAAGCACCTGTTGGTCCTGACCAATTCAGTACTTAGTTCTCCGGTACGCCGCTCTGATCGCTGCACGTACTGAACGCTTCTGCTCTTATACCTCCGTGCTCAGGAGATGTGGAGTACGCGAATATGTTAATATCTATAATGGGAATTATTATTGGTTCGGACGAACGGTCTAATGCATAGTGAATTATTGTTCTTAATTATGTATCATAATCTAGTATTATTGGACAAGTCCTGCTCCTGGCCTACCACCGAGTTCCGATGGGCAACCCTGCGTCGGGGTATAGTGGCAGCAGTGGGTTAAGCCGAGGCCGAGTTGGGACGGCGTCGGTTCGGACAGTCTCGTATAGCCATCTTGGCGTATCTGTTCAGTTCAGTAGCTCTGTATTTCAAGTCGTTGTGAATCCATAGATTGAAAGTTCAATATATCCAGTTCAGAACGTTTTGTTCATTATAGTCCGTGTACATTGTATTAGACCGAACATTGGTCGGCGTTGGTACATTTAAGTACGTACGAATTTTACAGCACCGAAGAAAAAATTAATCAAATACCCGTCCAACTCAACATGAACGGATGAAAATCGAAAAGAGAGATACATTTCAATTTATGTCCAGCGGGAGAAAAACTAGGAAGCTCATTCTCCAATTCTTTATTCGCTAGTCGAGCACTTTCGCCCGTTGGGGCATCCTCAGAGCGACGTGGGTCCACAGCATCAACCTTCGGCTCCACGTCGCCCTGAAGATGCCCGAACGGGCGAAAGTGCTCGGCCAGCGAATAAAGAACCGGAAATTGAGCTGCCTGGTTTTCACCCCTCACATCAAAAAATGCGATGAGAAGGAAAAGAATTTCAATTTATTGATAGTATTTTATGTCAAACACCAAATCCTGCAGTGTTTTCAGTAGTGTAATCCAAGTAAGGCTATCAAGCCGCTTTAATCCCAGCACTACGTACATCATGGTTAGCCCCAGCTTCTCTAACTTGAGCGGTTCTCTGTTCATCAACCAACACTAAAATATACTTCTTTTTTGCATCAGAGAGCGAGCATTTCCTTGCTAATCACAGAGGTCTTCTATGAAAAAATTCTTATCTAATTGTGATCTTGAACGCGTCATACCTTAGGAGTAACACTTTCAGTAATTGCTCGCCCGACAACGATCAAGTCGCCTCCTTTTTCCAGTACTGCGTCCGCGGGTTTAACATATTTCTGTCCAAGGCTGTCACCGCCTAGGGAAAACCCAATTTGAATAATGAGAAGATTCGTCAAAAGGGATGAGGAAAGTTTAGATGACACAGGGAACATACCAGCTTTGAGGCTGACGCCCGGTGTTAGCTGAATAAAGCCAGGCTCGTCGTCAAGCAGAGGACTCTGTGCCACAAGTCCAGTCACAATCGGTTCGAAAGTTTTGGCAAGTTCGACTGTTTCTAAAAACGACAATTTTCAAGACTAATTAACACGATATATGCAGTTACAAATATGGAATATTTTTATTATCTGTACACGGGGTGGATAGATTTTTTTAATTTTCAGTCACATAAAAACGCATAGCAATGGTCAATGATAATTAACTGAAGTACGTCTAATTAATCTAGAAAGAGAATTTTGCTGATCTTGATACAAACTAAAAACACATAGCGGCGGGACAGATTAATTCCTGCGCCAAGAGCCGCACACTGCTCCGGCCCAACCCATCATTGACGGCTCCCAGCCCAGCCGCCAGGAAAAGGGTCGGCAAAATGGAGATCAGCAGGAGTAACATTGACAGTTGCAATTTATGACCTTATAATGTGTTCCAAGCCCTGCCGATGAAAATATACTTTGCGAAAGCTCGGCAATGGAGCAAAGTCGTATTGTTTTGACCTATGACCACTAGTATGAACACTGCTGACCCCTTTTTGGCCTGAGGGTTTTGCGGGGTTAGGCTCTTCCTGCGTCACTGCATCCTCCAAGTGGATCTATTGTCCGTTACTTACTAATACACGTTGGGCATCCCAGGCTCGTTAAGGAAGGCTTGTATGTCCTTTGCTGCAGCACAAGAGATCTGATGGGGTTCCAGAAACCCCTGTGAAAGACATCGGAATCTTCTGGCTGCAACTGCTGGGCAGTGACAAAGGATGTGTTCCACCTGTTGGCATCTGACACCTGCACATCTTTTTGAGATATTAAGGAGTCGAGTTAAAAATCCTGTCAGGATTCGAAGGTCTAGTCCCAATACCAGTAGCGTTTTTGCCCTTTGGTATGAGGAGTGATCAGCCTCTTTGACTGCCTGAGCCCCGGAAGGCTATTCCAATGGGCAATCTTCTCAATCAGATAGCTTTTTGAAAGCCTGACAACTGGCTCTGGGCCTATGAGGAGGGTGTTAGTCCCCTCTTCCCCAAAGTTGTCTGCCTTTTCATTGCCCTCAAAGCCCCTGTGGACAGCTATCCACATCAGCCTGATTTTATTGCGAACTGATATTGCCGCAAGAGCACTAAGGCATTCCCAGGTCAGCCTTGATTTGAAGGTGAATGATGATAATATCATATTATGACCTTATGACTAACCTTATGATGAAAGAAAAGGAAGATCGACCCTCAGCATTAATAGTTGCCATTAATCGGGATGGAGGTTATACATAGCCAGATATCTCCTTCACCGAGCTTTCGGAAAAATTAATGTTCCTATAATTAATGTTGACACCATGGTGATCTCCAAGTAAGTTTCATAAATTATTGTATTACTTTAAGCATTATGTTGTAGGCTAGTAAAAATCTTTCAAAATTGCACATTTTTTTTTTTTTTTTTTTGTAGGCCCTGAGGAAGGAAATAAATTTTTCCGAAAGCTCGGCGAAGGAGATATCCTTCGTATGACCTCCATCCCGATAAATGACAAGTATTATGATGAAAGGGTCGACAATCCATTACAGAAAGCAGGATGTTTTCAAATTCAGTTCCAGGGGTGGAAATGCGGATATTTTTTATGGTTTAATTTGCAAAAAAATAAAAAATACTTTTAGTGTAAGATGGAGTGATGAGGTTGCCTTGGCAACTGAGCTCAGCGACAAGGAAGACACCGTGTGGTCCAGTATCTACATCAGCTTCCGAAACAGCCTTGAGAGAATCGGCTCCACAGATCGGGTGCATTGTGACACCGTTGGCCCATGCGCACAACGATTTAAACTGCCCCTTGATAGTGTTTCCGATATCGCCCAATTTCCTGCAAAAGTTCATAACAGTATTAGCGCAGTAGGTTAGGAATCGCAAGTAGTTGAATTACCATAAGCGTACTATAGGATAGAAAATTCACAATTTACTGACCTGTCTTCAAGAATGATGAAATCAAACTTTCTCGCATATTGGACAAGATCTTGCCCGCAGGATTGTTTCCAGTCGACGATAGAGTCGAAGTGAATCTTAACAACAACAACTTCAGATGCGACCAGTTCTATAAGATCGACCACTTCTGCCCACGTTGGCTTATCCAATGCCACGCAGAGGTTACTACGTTTTTTCTCCATCAGCTCCAGAATTCGGCGGGCTAATGGATTCTTGGCTAGCTCTGCTCTCTTGCTGTAAGGCATCCTCAGCCTGTCTGTAACGACAGAAATCTTGGACAAGGGTTTCTAACACTATGAAGCTTTTCCCTCAGTGCCAATTTGAGGGAAATCTTAGGAAACAAAAAACGCTCTACAACGAGCCACAAAAAAACCGAACGTAAAAAATGAAGAAGCAATTAAAAAATCAAGAAGCTCGTACCAAGGGCACAACGTTATTCTCTACAACTGTTGTTAATAATGCTAATATTATGTGAGCCTAAAATCCCATACAAGCCAAGTTTTGTAAAATGGGATGATTTTTATAAAAATGTTTACAAAAATATTGATTTTTTCCGCAGCCTGTAAATTTCGAAATAGCAAATAAGTGGGAAGCATGGTGTGTGATCCAACCTATACAAAACAAGTTTTGTGAAATGGAGTCATTTTTATCGCAAGAAGACCAAAATATACAAAAGTGCACTAATAAAATAACTGAAAAGGCGAATTACGAGGAAGTACATCAAAATACAAGTACAATAAAAACCAAACGACATTCAGCTGAGATAAAGAAACATTTCAAGTCCTCCAACCTTCAAAGATAATCATTTTTGCAGTCTGAAAAATCAAAATATTCTCAATGTGCGTATAATAAAGAAATACAGTACTGAACCCAAGTGATAAAACCAGTCTCCATTCAATCGCCGTCCTGAACATTTCAAGACTGAGCGTTCAAATATATTGATTTTCCCTTTCTTGACGTCGCATTTTTCGATGTCTGTGGATTGTGAGGGGGAGAGAATTCTCCGATTATTTATTTTCTGGCCGAGTACTTTCACCCGTTCGGGCATCATCGGGGCGACCAAAGTATGTAGCATTCAGTATTTGTAATCATGGAGGTACAGGATAATTTTGAAGGTTAGAAGATTCCTAAGATACTTTCGTGGAGCCATAGGGTCCACAGCCAAGTCGGCTCAGATTCCTCTAAATTTTAACCTCTCAACTTGCATAAGAAGAATCTAGTTACAAATACCGAAAAATGTTTTATATCATACTTAACTTTGATTACAACATTTCAGAACATAGGGAAACCAGGCAGACCACACGGCTCCACATAAGTATCTTAGGAATCTTCTAACCTTCAAAATTATCCTGTACCTCTGTTCGGACGCAGGGCAGCTCTAGACTAGTTCTTGAGGCTGCGGCTGCTAGCTCTGGTCAGCCCAGCGACTTCTACGTACAGTTGTTCGTTTAATTAAACATTTCACATTCCCATAGGTATCAACAGGACGACAAATATGAATGCCAATAGATGAATAGTACATGTAGATAGCCGATAAGGGGTTAACTCGCATGCATCGAAATACCGTCATTAGGAACAGGTAATTTCACACAATAACGCAAAATATTAATCAGTTTTATAACGCACACATGATGATAAAATGTGAACAAATCCAATAACTAAATCAAGTTAAAAAAAACGGTCTCACTATTTTAATGGCTAGATCCATAGGTTGTTTTTAAAAACGCATGCGAGCTGAGAGAACGAAAATGTGACAAGGATGCAAAAATAAAAATCATTTACGGCATCGTTCTTCAATATTTATGGAACGCCGAGTAATAGATCATCATTATTATGGATTGCGGCTGTTCTAAAGAAGTAACGTCAATTAGGCGTTTCATTTTGTTCTTTAGCTAAATAAATGGTCAGTACGTCGCTGAAGCATTTTAACTATACAAGAAATATATTGAATTCAAAACCGATTAAAACCATTTGCCCGTAATTCAACATTAATTTTTTTCCAGCGTAAAAATCTGTTAATCTTTCAAAATTTGCCCTCGTCAATGAAATTCGCACGAACCTTGATTGATCCGAACAGTTATCAGGTAATTTCAATCTTTCATGAAAACCTGACATCTTTATCCGGCAATGAATGTCAAAATGTGAGTTAAAAAGTAAAAACTAAAATAAAAGCGGTACGAAATAGCGAGGGATTCCAAGAATTGATATAAAAACTATTGGTAAACTAATATTACAAGGAAGCAAAGTTGTTGCGCTATGACTGACGAGGGCTGCAACGTTGAAGGCCGCAGCGCCAATAAAACAATTCAACCTAGAACAATATTTTAAACCGCGTTCAAACAAAATTATTTCGTTATGAATTGTCGCAAATCCATTTGATTCTACGTGAGGATGAGGTTGAGACTTAATCAGCAACGATATCACTTCTAGTCATTTTCAAACCTTTTAATGTTAAATTCTCCCCTTTCTAGTCACCCCTGCATTTTAATCTAGTCCCCCTATTTATTTTAATTTATTAGAATCTAGGTTCAAAGAGCAGACGCGTTTTAGAAATTTCCTATTGAGCTACTCACGGGACCTATTTAAAAAATTTTTTTTATAAAAAAGATGTTTCCTGAAGAGGCCTTGAATGGCGAAAGCACAAGAAGTATAAAAATCCAAAATGAGATAACGTCGCTGATTACGTCTCAACCTCATCCCCACGTCGAACAAAATTATTTACCGAATAATGAACCAAAGCTAATTGTACACATTTGGCAGTTCGTATGGCGAAGAGATAGATAGGTTAAGGAATAATGTACTGAGACAGGTGACGTTGTAATATAAGAGATAGTATCGAAAGTCAGAGCCAAATTTACAGCTCTCCTAAATTGAACACGAACGGAGGAAATCCTCAGATTCATCCCTGTAAATGTTCCCTACAAAAAAAAAACGCTGCAAATGATTGTACAGTGGTTTATTATTCCTACCCTTCTTAATTTCCAAATTAAAAGCTAAATTTTTTGCCTAACGATACTGCTGAAGTTTGACGACTATTTCAACAAGTATAGAACGATTTTTATAGCTTCAAGAACTCTCGAATAAAACCCTCGTGCCCAATTTCTGAAAATCTGCCAAATTCAACCGGACAGACAGAATGTTTTTTTTTTATTGGATATTCAGATTCTACATGCCTTGAAACGTAAAACATATAATTTTGAGGGGGTTAGAAAATGTTTTTTCTTGGGCGATAACAATGGTTTATTATTGAATAATTAACAAAAAACCTAGATCCAGGGGAAAATACCCAGACTTGGCAACACTGGTCTCGGAGGAATGTGTCATCCAATAAGAAGAGGGTTTAGGAGGTATAATTTAAAATGCGACCAAGTGATCACAAACAACGGAAAATTCCTAATTCAAACAACAGAACATTCCTCATTCAAACAACAAAGGAAAACATTCCTAATTTTACACTTCCCTTTCTTTTGCATTTTGCCGAAATAAAATTCAACCAAAACCCAAATTAGTAAGCGGCGTTTTCATTCGCAACGTATTAATTCTAGAATATTAATAGTTAACGCAAACTACTTCTAAAACCGTAAATTATAACTCACTTTTGGGAATGATATCTCCATTCGGAAAGATTTGATTCGCTTGGATGTAGTTTCTCACGTCATCTACCTTCTGCTGGTCGAGTTTGCCATTTTCCAAAAGAATGCTCATTGCCTGAAATGAAAAAAAAAAAAAATTTCTGCAGAGACAAAAATATTCCCGATTAACTCTAAAATTGGCAAATGAAATAAATTACTGATCATGTTGTATAAACGGGTAGAGAAAGAGAGAGACTGTTTCTCCTTTGTTTGCCGTTTCAGCAGCTAACGGCCTCGCAGAAACATTTGGGTTACAAAGTCTTTTATCAATCTGTATCCAGCTTAGAAGAGGTTGGAATGCAGCTGATAGGGTGATCTAGAGATTTCAGTGCGATGTCATGTGACTGAGCGAAATATTGAAACGGTTCCGAAATCGATCGTCCGATATTTTCGGTGATACTTTTTTTTACTTTATCCAAGTGTGGTGAACTTTTGTGGTACTGCATTACCCTGTGGGAACTTTCATTCTTAGCTTTGACCTAGATATGCCTAGAAAATTCATTTATTACAACCAGGAAAGATTTAGTAGATTTTTTTTTCATAAAAAGCTATGTTTGGTATTCATTTCTACAGATTTTTGAACGCTGAATCGAATGAGAGAATGATGTTTGAATGTGAGCGGGGTCGATAGCTTTAATCCTTCTCGAGTTATCAAAGCTTTGGTGACGAATTGTATAAATGTTAGAACTTTGGTGAGACGGTTTAGTTCTAAATTGCGCAGGGCTGTAAAAATCGTTTTATACTCGTCAAAATGTTTGTCAAAACATGATCTGGCTGACCAACGAAATGTTTTGACAAACATTTCGTTGGTCAGCCAGATCAAGATCAGAGCAGTGGGTTGCGCTAAAATGAGTACTTTCTTTATTCAAAAAATACAAATTCGAGCTTTTTCTTCAATTATATTAATCTACTATAAGAAATACTAAACTATATAATATGGATGTATATAGAGCTTGAGTTACCATAGATTTTGTGGCGAAATTTTAAATGAAATACCTCATAGCCAATCAATTAGGCCAGTTCTAGAAGTGTTTAATTTTGTTTTACCTTTTTTTTACATTGTTCAGTATTGATTTATTGTATTCGTTTGGTATTTATGGAAGAAATTAAAAAAAAAAAGAGGAAATCAAAATAATCCACTAAAGGAGAAAACAAAACTGAACTGAACAACGTATGAAATGAGGAAGATAAACAACAAAGATGTCGGCGAACACTTCTCAACTCGGTTTCAAGGCCGTTGTCAACTTACGGCCTTGAAACCAAGTTGAGACGTGTTCGCACCAACGAAATGCTTCGTCAAGGTGCAAATCGGTAACAGAGCTGTGAGAAACGTTTTTTCCGAGCCGTTGCTAGCTGACACCGCTGTTGAAGTTGATTGTGGTACGAGAAACCGGTCCGTCAAGTTGTGCCTAATTGGGCACCTTCAGGGCAGTTCATGGTCCGTGTGGTTTACGTACAAATATGTAATGAAAATGAATAAAGAAGAATGTCCATTTGTTATTTCAAATATCAACTAACCTTAGATAAAGTAAGAAGGCTGTGCATCCTAATTCCATTGTCGGTCAGATTCCGAATGCCGCCTTGTTCTCTATCGACCATGATAATAGCGTCCTTCACAATGAGGCCGTCATTCGTCAAATCCTGTACAAAGTAGAGATTTTAAATAGAATCATATAATATTTCCTGACCTTACTGAGAAAGAAGATCGACCCTCAGCAATTCAATGTTGTCAACTGATCATGATAGAGGTCAAAGCAAAGCCAGATACCTCCTTCGCCGAGTTTTGGGAATAATTTATTTCCTTCCTCGGGGCTTGGAGATCATCATGGTGTCAAGCTAGGATGACCACCGTCGAGAATGTGAGAAAACCAGAGAACCATTATCAATTGTATAGTTAAAATTTTACTATTCCAGGATACAGGGGGAGCCAGGCAGACGATGTAACCTTTAAGTATCATTAAACTGCGCCGACTTGGTTGTGGACCTCATGGTTCCACGTGAGTAATAAGTAAAAAAGAGCTCTATAAATAATAGTAATACTGTACCTCCATGCTAACAACACTGATATGTACATAGGTCGCCCTGAAGATGCCCGAATGGACGAAAGTGCTCGGCCAGCCATTAAAAATCTGGAGAATAAGTCGCCTAGTTTTTCTCCCCCTCAGAACCCCTCTACTACGTTAAAATTTTAATTCAGGCAGCATCAGTCGGCAGTAGCGTTAAGATTAACAACACAAAAAAGACAAAACATGAACTAAAACTAATAGGAACAATAAAATTTGGTAATTACAAGTAAAAAATAAAACTATAATCTATTTGATAGATGTTTTATGTCTTTTCGTGTTTTTAATATTAATGCTACCGCCGACTGATGCTAATGAATTCAAGTTTTAACTATACAATAGATGATGGTTCTCTGGTTTTCTCACGTTTTCGACGTTGGTCATCCTAGCTTGATGATCTCCAAGCCCTGATGCTTTGACCTCTATCATGATCAATGAAATAACGTCGCAGCTTTCATCTCAAACTCATCCCCACGTCGAGACAAAGAGATTGTTACGAATTTCAGTGATTTTAAATCAGTTATACTATTATATTGATTTCGGCAATTAGGCCATTATCACGAGGAGTTGCAAGATTGTTACTGATGATCGCCGAAATCGATATAAGACTATAACTCATTTAAAATCAGAGGAATTTGTGACAATCTCATAGTTTTCTTTCCTGGTTACTTGTTTTACCTTGGCTGTCTCCAAAATGCTGCCACCGGAAGTGACGACGTCTTCAATTATTAAACATTCTTCACCCGGAGAGAATTTCCCTTCGATGAGCTTCATGGTACCGTAGGCCTTGGGTTCTTTGCGCCGAATGAGCATAGGTAGCCCTGATTTGACTGAAACAAGAGTCGCAACAGGCAACGCTGTGTACGGCACTCCGCAAAGAACAGTCGCCCCAATACCAATCTCTTGGGCGTATTTCCAGACCAGGTCAGCCAGCTTGTCCTGCAACAGAATAATACTTGCCACCATATTAAACCAGTGGTGTGCATAGATCACACAGTACTTCCATGTTTGAGTCGGTAACAGGAATATAACCAATTATAAAATCAAGAAGCTTGTAAACATTTTTTTTGTTCCAAACATTTCAAGACCTTGAACGGTCAAATATATTGAGTTTTCCAGCCTCTTAAAATCAAAAACAAAATCCGCACTAGCAAAATCGTGAAAAAAAGCTCATAACGTGGAGTTACGGTATGTGACTCAATATACAAGAAATCAAGCATCATCTGCTCGCCATAACGAACATTTTAATACATCAAACGTTCAAAAATATTGACTCTTATAGCCTGTAAAAATCAAATTAGAAAAAAACGTTGAAAGCTTATATCTTGGAAGTACTGTGTGTTATCCACAATCCGGAAGCGGTTAATTTTGCACAATTACTAGGGATTATCTGAAAATTTCATTCATTTTTCGCGAAGATATGACGATTTATGTAATTTTCTAACCACAGACAGACAAACACACTTGTTCAGAAAGTGTTTCTGAGTATTTACTGCGTAAACTACTGCAACAGCATTTCTCATATTTTATGAATCTTTGACGTGAGGTTGAGTGCGAGAAAACAGCGGGGAAATTAGATCATATTTAATGTAGAAATTATTCTCGTCACAAGAAGACCAAGGGAATTCAGAGGCAAACTGATTTGCCAGATGTCTGGGCGAGATTACTCGGAATGCTATCAAGTATTATACGATCGCTCGAAACAACGACAAATCATCATCGGCATTATTTTTATATGTGAAACGAGTTTCATCTTAATTCGTAGAAATTTAAAGGAAGGAAGGTATCCACAGAAAAATTAAAAATGGATCTCTGGAAAATTTGCCCAAACGGATTATTATTACTTTATTTATTTTATTTTATTATTTTTAAAAAAATTTTATTCGCGTACTTAATTAGGTTTTTTTTTTCTTATTCAGGTAGGTCCCATAATTTTTTCAATAGAATCCATCATCTGGTAGTTACGGCTCTAGATTGAAATTGGTGAAATGCTGGAAAAAGTGATTTTCGCGAAAACAGCAACTTCTGACTTTGTGAGCTTATAACTTCTAGAATAATCGCTCGATTTTTTTATTTTTGACGTCATCTTGTCTATATGTTATCTGCCTTTAAGTGGCTGGCTCGAAATTTCGTTCGGTATTCTCTTATCGTGTCACGAGAAGAAAGCGTAACGAAAAACGTGATACCGATTTTCACATTTTTTTTAGGTTTTTCGATCAACATTCCCGACCAGTTCGAGAGAAAATATGAACACTCCTGTAGTTGAAAGTACTCAACAAGAGCTTTCTAAAAATGGTAAAAAATTAGTTTTACGTATAATTATCAGGGAGTTTGAGAGACACCATAATTTCAGATCAAACTTTTTTCTTTGTTTGTAAACTTAACCTGTTCGAAATGAGTCTAATTTGCACGATCAACGATTGTACTGAAATTGAATTTTTTTTTTCTAAAAAATTGTTTCGAAATCACGTTTTTTGGGTATACCCATGGGCATATACATATTTATGGTTGTAGCAAAATAACTACGTGTGCCATAAGATTTTTGTTATAAGATTCGAATTCAGCATTGAATTAGCAACAAATAGCGTTGTTTTGAGGGCCAAATAATTTAATTATTATGCACTAACGTTTGGCAAGTTTCCGAAATGTGGATAATTTTGAGATTAGTATAACTCTATTATTACCTAAAAAAAAAATAATGATTACTCGACTAATGAATTTGAGAACGAACGAAAAATGGGGAAATATGCAAGTTGAGTTTGTAAAGTTATGGTAAATTCCGACGTGGATCAATGCATCCTAAGGGTCCTAAGGATTATTCTAGTCGCTCAACCTCATTTTGTATCAACAAAATAATATTGTAATAGGTATAATTTTAATTTTAATTTTAGGTATAATTTTAAATAAGTAGTAGGTATAATTTTAGTTGAGAAATTTAGCGCTCAACGGAAATATTAATTTTGCTATGGTCGGTTAGTGGTGACAAATAATAAAGAAACTGCGAACAAATTTTATGAAGAGAGACTTACCTCTGTTTTCTGATGTACAGGTTTGTATGAGACTTAAAATAGAAAATTTTTAAAAACGGAATAAAACCAAGTTTAATATTATTTGCCGTTTTTAGGCGTCTGATTTCTACAACATTATCTAGATTTTTTTTTCTCGAGAAAACCAAGGACATTCATGTTACATTCATTTCAATGTTAACCACTAAACCTGCAGGACGAACCTACCACGGGGATTTTTAACCAGGCAGACAATAAATTTTAGCAAATTAGCCAGACTTGGCCGTGGATACCTTGTGATGGTGCAACGTAAGTTAGATTATCGGATTTGTAACCTAACACCTCCATGATGAACTTGAAAGTATCAAGGTGAATTGTTTATATAGAAAGCCCTGATGCCCGAATGGGCGAAAGTGCTTGGCAAGCCGGCAATAAAAAAGAGGAGAACAAGTCGCCCTGGTTTTCTCCCCCTCAACCCCAACAACGAGGAATGATCTAGATTTATTTTAGAAATCAGAGAAATGATTCAGAAAATCCCGTTACTTCCATGAACGGAGTAGGTAAATATCAATTCTAGCGGAAATTAGTGCTGCAACTTGTTGAATGCTAACCTCGTAACTAGAGAGCGGTAGGAATTGAACCGTTTCGAAGCCAAATATCGTTCAGAGCTTAACGAGGAAAATTGCTTAAGTAGTGGAAATCAATAAAATAAATTCGCATCTTACCATTAGCGGCGGATAAGAAACCATCACGCGAAGGTCGAAATAAACCGGCGAGTTCAGGCCGACTTTCATTTTAAAATCGCCGAATTTCAACGCGCCGATATCGTAAAGTTGTAATGTAATCGCTTTAATGTCATCGTCGAATTTTTCCATGGCACCTGTTGAAAGAAATTGCCGTCAAACGATGAAAATCGCGTACCGAGTGTTTGCTGGCGGTAAAATAGAACTGAATATGCGACACAGGACAGGCTGGACAAAACTGCGGTGGAGCTGAGGAGAAGGGACCGCGACAAGTTAAGATTATTGACGAAGGAGATGGGACAATAAAAAGAGACTCGTAAACACCGGACCTAGCCAAATGCTAACTCAATTGAAACTCGGCGAAATGAAAACACACAAACAACTGGAAGCTACGGTTGGGACATTGACATCGATGTTAGAAAACCATCGATGTATCGGACTAAAAACATCGATGTTGAACATCGATGTCTAGGGTTCGATGTTTTTCGGACATCGATATCTGGGGTTCGATGTTTTTCGGACATCGATGTCCATGCTTCGATGTTGTTGTTTTTTTACATCGACGTAGTAATCCCGATTTTTTTTAATAGAGGCTCTGTTTTTTCTTGTGTATAAAACCTTCGAGGGGTTATTAAAACAATCCGTTACAAAGTTGTGGGAATTATTTATTTAATTTCTCAAGGGTACTGGGTGTAATGCTTTGCCAACACTGAAACTTAGACGGCAAAGCCTGTAATTTACTAAAAAAAATGAAAAGATCGGTATCATTTGTCGGTGTGAATAAACATCGATGTTTCTGTCGATATATCGGTACTATCGATGTTGTGGGCTTTCGATGTTTCAAACATCGAACATCGATGTTGAAGCTTCGATGCCCCAACCCTACTGGAAGTTGGACTTCGGTAAATTCGTGCCGGTACTAGCGCTACCTACCGTGATCTTTCAACTTCGTTATCGCGTATATGTGCGTGATCGATATTTCAATTTTGAAACATCGGTGGTTCAAAATTAAAATATCGATGTCAATGTTAACATCGAAAGAAAAAACATCGATATTTCCGTAAATCGATGTTTTTGAAAATATAGAGTGAAAATTTGAGAATACATTTGAGACCTTAACATCCTTAAACAACCTTAGAAACATAACATCATGTTTCAGCCCAGTCCTCAGACATCTCGTGAGCAATAATACGCAGCTCCTCGGTCGGGGAGCACTAACACCGATACTTATGAAGAGACAACATTTTCGTCTTCTACAGCTCTCCAGAGGACACCCAAAGTAGGGCCCTTTCACGCGCGCTTCGCGCTGCAATCCGGATTCAGCGTGCACGACATCGATGCTTCTGTTTGTACTGCCCTTTTCTCGACTTTATTTCTCTGCCAAAAGACGCGCAAATAATTTTCCCCACAAGTAATTGTCCTCGTTGTTATTTGTCGTCCGATTTGCTGTATTTCAGAAGCCGCTGCGCAGGGTTTGTAAAGAGGCTGTCAGAGAGGCGGGTTGTCCTAGCTAGTTCTTGTGGGTGAACGCCCTTCTCTGGTTCCAGGCATTTTTTCTGAAGAGATTGTTATGGCCAGACGTAAGTAATTTTTTTTTTGTTATTGTAATGCTAAGTTGGCCACTAACCTTACTTCCCTTTCAGGATGAATCGAGGATCCTCAGATGAATCGACATCATCTTCCTTTAATTGAAAATTGCTGAAAGAATTCAGTAAGTTGGGACGCCAAGTTCGATGTCGAAAACGTTGCTCCCCCTCCACATCATGGTCCCGATTCATCTGACAATCACGAGGAGTTGTATGGCAACACGTTGCCATGTAGGTAAACAAAGGCTCGCCCTGTGTACAGGCCGGGGGCAATTTGACCAGTTTTCTCGCACAGGAGTGCCAATTCAGGAAATCAACACAAGAGGGGTCGGTTCCACTGGCGCAGAAGCGCGGATTCAGATAGCGGACATAGAATCCCACTACAAATCATCCCGAAAATCTCAGGGCTCCTCGTTCCACCCACGATCACAAAAGACCCTGTGTTCCAGGACTGTTTCGTAAGGCTCAAGATCTCCCTCTCTATCGATGGGGCGTTCTTGCCACGGGCGTGACTCTTTGGAAAGTCAAGGAGGTAGTTCTTAACATCAATTCTGGGATTTCGGGGCACCTGCCATTGGTCATAGGAAATTTGGAAAGGTCTAGTCCGGGAGCCGGATATACCTAGAAGTGTCAGTTAGTGCTTTCTGATGGCAACTGGTGGCACTAAACGTGAAAGCGTTTTTTGAGATCGACTGGGCTTGTGATTCTGAATCCATTGATACCAAAAGCTTTAAATTTCCAAATGTTGAGCTGTAGCACTATTATTGCTTGCGTAGTCTGGATCTGTTTCCGTTTCTTTGTGCTCTGCTGCCCCCAATCTTTTTCCCACTAATGATGTTTTAGCTTCCCGT
>JASJUZ010000674.1:0-136763 GCA_037159825.1 Tupiocoris notatus | reverse complement strand
TTTAATTTCCATTATTTTCAAATTAAAGCTAAATTATTCGCTAAACGGTACAGCTGAAGGAAGAGTTTGATGGCCATTGCAACGAATATAGAACGATTTTTATTGCTTTAAAAATTCCGAAGTTAAACCGTTGACAAAATTGTTGAAATTTTCCCAAATTCTGTACGATAGCCGCGATTGTTCGAAAACCGTTAAAGCTATTGACCCCGCAATGGTCTCTTTCGATTCAGCGTTCAGAAATCTGTAGAAAATCATGCTAAATACACCTTTTTCTTAAATGCGTTGGATAATACGAATTTTCTGGTAACGATTTGATCATAGAATAAAACCCTAATCAGGCCAAAATTGAAAAAATTGCAAAAATTCTACTTTTGTAGTTTTATCAGAAAAGTGTTGATGGCGTATGGTGGACGGACAAAATTTTTTTATTGGAACGTAAAACATCAAATTCTTAGAGAGTTAAAATTTTTATTGAAAATAAAATTAATTAAAAAAATATATATTGGTGAATGAATAAATAACTAAATTAATAAATAAAATAAATAAACAAATAGATAATTTTAAATAAATTATTCATAAATAAAATACCTATATAATTATTGAACCCAAAAGCTGGATCAGCTTGCAGCTGAACCAATTGGTAATTGGAGTAACGATTTTACTGAGCAATAACTACTACAAAATGTGCTGTGTTCAATATTCACTTCACATATTTTCAGGAAACGGATCTGACAAATCCGTCTAATGTGTAGGTTCCGATTGTTCGTGCCGAACCCACTCTCCTGAGGATTAACTAGTCACCCGCTCTTTTAGTGGAGGAAGGGACTGATAGATTCTGCAACGTTGCGCCTAAGATCAACATGACTGCCATACTTTCGATAAAGCCAGAAAATATTATTTTTAGAATAAAACAAGTTTGGCACCTGGAGCCAGTTCAAATGTCTAATATCCGTCGAATGATAAATTTGAGGTTTATTTTTTTTAAAGTTAATCCCTCGCGCTGAGATAGTGGAATCCCATTTCCCAAGGATAGAAGACAAAGAGATTATCACGAATTCCACTGATTTTAACAATATAACTCATTTAAAATCAGTGGAATCCGTGACAATCTCTCTGTCTTTAATCCTTATTAATTTGTGGTCTCATTACCTACATTTATTCGTGGATTTATTGCTTATGTTAATTGTGTAATAAGATGTACGTAATTTTTTGAGCAGTTCATTTATATTTTTGAGCAATATCAATTTTTCATGTCTTGGATTATCACACACAACCATTGGTTCGAAAATGTACTTATTGTGTCTACCAAAGCATGGTAAAAAGACAGAAATACAGTATAACAGCAGTCAAGTGATAAGGAAATGACTATTTGAAAATTCCCTCATCCTCCGCTCGAAATTTTTGCGCATTTTTCTCTTTCCTCTCTAAAAATTATCCGAATTCTTTCATATCCGTACCGATTCCGTTGGATTAAAAAATTGCGATAGGTGCTCTAGCAGGTAATTTCTTTTATCACTCTGTACAGAAAGCTCAGTAGCTAAGCTTGCTTATCACTCGAGTATCACCAGATTTCTTATTTCTGAAATTTATTAGCGCATTATACTCGTTATGTTCTTAATTCTATTTAATTTCAGGACTTCTAAGACCGATTGATGGCCGGAAGCAACTTGAGGAAAGAAGTGAGTTATTTAATGGTTTGGAAGATTAATTTCTGATTGTCGCTGTCAAAAAAATAGCTCTCCAAATCCAAATTTTGTTTCATAAATCAATTTTTGGTGATGTACCTAAATAATGCCGTTTTATTCTCATCTTTTCAGTAGAAAATTCGCTGATTTTAGCGTCTGAAATTAATCATAGAAATTTATTTTGCCATTTTAATCAATCATACTCGTTGAAATTGTATTCTGTCTAGAGGAACCTATTTCTAGACTAGATTTCTTATATCTTCACGATAATGTCTTCGTTTGACTAACTGAATACATACTTATCTATTTGTTCTCAGGTGCTGAAAGCATATAAATCCCTACACCGCACTAGATTGTACGTTTTCGAAGGGGACGAACGAGCACTGAATGGTAAATACTCACATTTTTTCCAATTTGACGCTTGTGTTTGTCGACTACAGGAACAACTGCACATGATTGAGCTTCCATTACGTTGGCTGTAGCAATTTTGGTTTATTATTCGTTGATAAACCATTGTAATCGCCGGAGAAAAAATTGCCAGCTCCGTCAAAATTTTATGTTAGACGTTTGAAGGCATGAAGAATCCGAATATCAAATTAAAAACGCTGCACACGACTGAACAGTGGTTTATTCCTTTGCTTCAATTATGAATTTAGAAGACCATCTACTTGTGATTGTAACCATCCCAAAATTTGTGAACGTTTCCACCTAAAAACAGATTGGTAATTATCAGGGGAATCTCTTTAGCAACTATAGTCATTTGAATTATTTATATTTTTCTTAATTTTCAAAATGAGAGGTAAATAATTTGCCTCACGGTACAGCTGAAGAGAGTGTTAGTCGACCATTCCAACGAGTATAGAACGATTTTTATAGCTGCATAAATTCTTGAGTTACACCCTGTGCTAAATTTTTGAACAGCTCGATAATTCTACAAAAAAGCTGTGATAACTCGAGAAACCATCTAAGCTATCAATCCCGCTACGATCTCATTCGATTCAGAGTCCGAAAATCTATAGAAATTGATAGCAAACACACGTCCTCTGAAAAACGTTGGAAACATTTCCCCTCAAAATACCCATAAAATTGAGGTAGCGATTTGGTCAAAAAATTGAGCCATTGTCAGGCCAAGATTGATTTTAGATGAAAATGTCAAGAATCTAGCTATTTTAGTTTTATCAGAAAAATGTTGGCGGAAGGACAGTATAACTCGAGAATTCTTGGCACTATAAAAATCGTACTATACTTGTTGGAATGGTCGTCAAACACTCTTCGCTGCTCCGTTAGGCGAATAATTTAGCTAGTTGCTACAGTATTTCCCCTTTACCATGGAAGTAAACATTCGGGAACTGATGATTTCCAAACGAAAAGCAAAAGCGCTTGGTTGACAATTGAAAACCATCATCTTTTAAATTTACTTACAGAATTCACTTTCCTATGAGCCCTCGCTTTTCATAGGCTTTAGATTTGGTTTTCCTTATTCTTTTGCAGATTGTTAAACGCTAGTCAAGATTTTCGATCTGAAGAGTTACATTCCGAATTCAACATCCGTTCGTAATGGATCCGCTGACTGTCAGTGAAGGGTTTCCAAAATGGCTTCAAGCTCTTTACCTCTCGTTGGACGACGAGAAATACCCGTCCGCTGAAAAAGCGATCTTCGTAACCCTTGTAGTCCTTATGTACGAAACAGGATTTTACCTTGACGGGCAACAGCCGAACGTTACAGGATCGTTCGATATTGCGGTAATGAGAGGACTGCCTTCGGCGATTTCTTTGATAAAAGAACAAGGCAGTTATAAATTGACATTCGCTCATTTCGGAGCTTCGAACCCCGTCATTTTATTAATAATTCCCCTCGATTTCGCTTTTATTGTTAATTTGATGGTGAAAAGCGAAAAAGTCGTGACTTTGGCTTTGAACGGAAAAGACTTCGTCTCGACTGCCCCTTCAGTTGTCCCACTTGTGAATGTCAAACGCCTTTCTTTGCTTTTCAAAGAGAAAATCTTCGCTGCGAAATCCCTCGTCGTCGACGAAACTTTCAACCCTCATCACATTCTTCATTTGCCTGTCGAAATAATCGCCTACATCCTTAAGCATTTGTCACCTTGCGATTTCTGCCGTTTCGGAACCACTTGCACCAAAGCGAATTCGTTTTTGGAGGACGATAAAATTTGGAAAATTATTTGCAAATCGAAATTTCCCGGATTGCATTTGACCGGGCGAGACACGTGGAAAGAATTGGTCAAATACAGCGTGAAAAAAGAAATCAACAATTCGCGGAGACCGTTCAATTTTTGCGATTCAAATCCCCCGTTCGCGATCATGGGCCCGTTAATATAAGTTCTTTTATTTCTCTGTGGCATTTGAAATACATTTTTCACCGAAGATATTGTCATGTTCACCTCGCCTTCGTGGTAAACATTTGAATAATTGTCAATTTGAAAGAAGTTTGGCTGTTAATAAAATCTATTTTTCTAATCGTCTGGTTTTCAATGTTTCGAAGCCAAAGAGTACCTTTGGTATCTAATTTTTTCTTCGTGCTCTCGAGTACAAGAGCATGGCGTTAATTTTGGTCGATAACTCAATAATAAAACATTGTAATTGTTCACAAAAATTGATTTCCAATCCCCCTCAAAATTTGATGTTTCACGTTTCAATGCATGTAGAATATGATTATCCAATAAAATAAAAAATTCTGCTCCTACGCCGTCAACATTTTTCTGAGGAAAACTGAAATTCTTGAAATTTTTACCAAAATCAATTTTGGTTCAACAATGGCTCAATTTTTCGCCGAATTGCTATCTCAATTCGGGGGGTGTCTTTTTTCCAAGGTTTTTAGACAGAGATGGGTTTGGTATCGATTTATATAGATTTCGGACGCTTAATTGAATGAGACCACAACGGGGTATGTAGCTTCAATTGTTCTCGAGTTATCGTTCGTAACTCAAGAATTTGTGGAGCTATGAAAATTGTTCTATAGTCTTTGGAATGCTAGTCAAACACTCTTTTAAGCTGTAAGGTTAGGAAATTTTTTTCTTCTCTAAATTAGAATGATGAAAAATTGATAACTAAATAATAGTTACAATTGCAATACCTGCTAAGGATTTTCCTCCTTTTTACCTTGTTAAGTGGAAGCATTAAATTATTAAGAAAATTATTGGAATTGGTACAACAGTGGTAAGTGGATGGCCTCCTTGAATAACAATTTATTGTAGCGAAGGAATAATAAACCACTGTTCAATCATTTGCAGCTTTCTTGAGTTGTTCTCGAGGTCGAACTGCTAATAAAATTCGGACCTCGCTGATCGTTTCTCAAAATTCAAGACTCGTCAGATATCTTAAATTCCAAATGGAAGGATTTCTAATTAAAATAATCATGTTTAGCGGAAAAGGAAAGGAAATTTCGTGTGAAATACGTAGGCCTGGCTTTGTGTTT
Source organism: Tupiocoris notatus (assembly GCA_037159825.1). Taxonomy (NCBI): domain Eukaryota; kingdom Metazoa; phylum Arthropoda; class Insecta; order Hemiptera; family Miridae; genus Tupiocoris; species Tupiocoris notatus. The sequence goes on along the minus strand of JASJUZ010000674.1, from coordinate 131,642 downwards.
TTTTGTTTTTGTTTTTTTCAAATACACAACCTTTTTGACGTACGCCAATCACAGTGAAGCTTACAATTCAATGAAGACACTTCAATGACTTTTTCCCATACAATGAAAAACATTTTTATGTCCTGCTCGTAGCTGCCCGGCTCAAAATCAACGATGAGTTCAAGAAAAATAGGAACGTGGAGGACGCAGCAAAAATAAAAGAGGTGGGTTGGATTCTATTTATTCACAATCAATTGCATCACAATAGCGTATATAATTTATGAATATTGTGTTCCACAGATGCTCGGGTTTTCAAAGGCTGTTGAGGAAGAACTAAGGAAAAACATTATTCAGGCAAAGGAAGTGAAACCCGGAACGTACGGTAAGTGATAATTGACGTTAACAGATTTTTTTCTTGTACTGGGTTGGTGAGGGGGAGAAGAACCAGGCGACATATTCTCCGATTTTTTATTTTTTGGCCGAGTACTTTCGCCCCTTCGGGCATCCGGGAGGATCTCATTGCTATAATAGTGCAGTGAAGTCAACATCCTAACCATGAATGAAACTACTTGGATAGAGAGTAATATTGAGCACAAGCTGCCTGAATTATCTCCTCCTCATCTTCCTCCACACATATTCATGACCAATAATGTTTTCATTTCAGAACTCCGAATCACACCCGAGACGACAAAGCTGGACAATTTCCCCTTTGATCCCAATGTTGAAATTCCCAGAGCAAAACGCAGGGAACTAGCTAAGGCATGCTGTCAGGTGAAAGTAGATGGATAACGAATCAAATTAATATATTTAATGAATTTACTGGTGTTTATAGTTACTGTGCCTAGTCTTCATCTGCTGATTGAAGTTTGAAGTATTTTATACGTCATCCTATGTTCAAAATCTTACCGATATTTATTATAATTCTTTGACGTTTGATATGATGAAGTATGTATAAATTTGTTGAAAAATATTTTTTTCTTGTGTTCATCGCAGACTCTCCAGCATTATTGCTGTTTGTTTTTATTTCTTCATATATTTATCAAACCTAAAGATTCTGTTTTTTCTTTATCAGTAAGGAAATTTTGAAAAGGAAACCAGTGTTGTCCTCAGTTTAGGACTAGACAGTAATGAAGCCCATGAATAAGTGACCGAATTGATCAAAGAGGTGTTGGTTGTTACCAAGGTGACTAGAACACAGGTGGGCTCGATCCGATACTAACCAGCACGGTATGATCTCACTGGTATAAAGACCAACACTAGTTAGATAGCTTTTCACTAACCTTTGGCAGCGGAATTTCATTAGGTACTTAAAATTAATTATCATTTTTTCTCGATAATTTTTTTTTATCTATAACCATACTTAAAATTAAAAGAAACAAAAATAATCTGATAGAATTCAAATAATTTAAAAATTGACTTTTAAAATACCTATTTAATCGTAAAGATTCAGATATTTTATTTTCGAAACACTATTTTTTCATTTCTAACGTTCTTCACTGATGAAGTTTGAAGTTAAAAACGCTGCAAATGATTGTACAGTGGTTTATTATTCCTTCACTTCAATAATAATTTCAGAATACTATCCATTTATGATAGTAATTATTCACAATATGTGTAAACGTTTCAACCGAAAAACCGATCGGTAACTATCGGGGAATATTCCGTAGCAACTATTGTAATTTTAATCAATTTTATTTTTCTTAATTTCCTAATTAAAAGCTAAATTTTTTGCCTTACCCTACAGCTGGAGAGAGTGTTTGACGACCATTCCAATGAGTATAGAACGATTTTTATAGCTCCAAGAACTCTCGAGTTATACCCTCATGTCAAATTTCTGAAAATCTCCCAAATTCGGCACAAAAGCTGCGATAACTCGAGAACCAATGAAGCTATCGACCCGGCGATGGTCTCATTCGATTCAGCGTCCAAAAATCTATATAATTTGATACCACGTACACATTTTCCTGAAAAACCTTGGAAAATATGAATTTTCTCCCCCTCAAAACCCCCCACAAATACCCTTAAAATTGAGCTAGCAAGTTGGTTCGAGAATTGGGCCGTCGTTGGACCGAGATTGATTTTTGGTGAAAATTTCAAATTTTTAGCTCTTACAGTTTGGCCGGAAAACTGCTAACGGCGGACGGACAGAATTTTTTTTATTGGATATTCGGATTCTATATGCCTTGAAACGTAAAACATCAAATTTTGAGGGGGGGTTATAAAAATTTTTTTCTAGGGCGATTACATTGGTTTATTATTGAATAATAAACCAAAAACCTATCATAATAGCAATTTATCTACTCTGTTCAAACTTCACCATAATAATATCGAAACTCTTGAGAAGAATAATTCCGCAATATTCCTTGAAAATACCGAGTAAAAATGCTCTATTTATATTTGAGCCTGAGGAAGTATCGATCGCGATACCGTACAATCGGAAAATCCTATCCGGCGTTCGCTCGACTCCTTAATCATCGGCATAGGCAACGCCTGCAACCGCAGCTATGTATTGCGGGTACTGCTGTATTTCATATGAAGGCGCACGTAACGATTTATTTCCCTCCGCTGACCGAGCGTTTCGGTCGAATTTTTGGGACAACGGGGATCCTCTTGAATAACTTTAAGACTTTTAGAAATGCATAATTCTCGTTTTTATTAATTATTTGGTGGCTAGAGGTAGAAAAACCTATCACAATAGCAATTTATCTACTCTGTTCAAACTTCACCATAATAATATCGAAACTCTTGAGAAGAATAATTCCTCAATATTTCTTGAAAATACCGAGTAAAATGCTCGATTTATATTTGAGACTGAGGAAGTATCGATAGCGATACCGTACAGACGGAAAATCCTGACCAGCGTCCGATCGACGCCTTAGTCATCGGCATAGGCAACGCCAGCAACTGCGCTCATGTATTGCGGGTACGGCTGTATTTCGTGTGAAGGCGCACGTAACGATTTATTTCCCTCCGGTGACCCAGCGTTTCGGTCGAATTTAATTTATTGGACAACGTGGATCCTCTTGAATATTTTTAAGGCTTTTAGAAATGTGTAATTGTCAGTTTTTACTTCCATGTTTACGTAGTAAATGGAAGTATTGAGATCGTCTGAAAAGTCGAATTCGGAACCGAGGTCCTGATGGAAGAAATTTTCATAGTAGTATACTCAGAAACACTTTCTGAACAAGTGTCTGTGTGTCTGTCTGTCCGTCTGTCCGTCTGTCTGTGGTCACAAACTGACATAAATCGCCATATCTCCCTGAAAAATGTATGAAACCCTATGAAATTTTAAGGGAATGTTTTCCCAGTGATTGTGCAAAATTAGGTTTTTCCGGATTTTGAATTACATACAGTACTTCCGAGATATAAGCGTTTAAAGTTTTTTCTGTTTCGATTTTTACAGGCTATGAGAGTCAATATTTTTCTACGTTTGAGGGCTTGAAATGTCGGTTATGGCAAGCGGAAAACACTAGATTTTTTGTATAGTGGGTCACATACAATGCCTCCACGTTATGAGCGTTTTTCACGATTTCACTAGTGCATGTTTTGTATTTTGATTTTTACAGGCCGCAAAACTCAATGTATTTGAACGTTCAAGGTTTCAAAATGATGGGGTCGGCGATTGAATGATGCCTGATTTTTATCAAATTGGTCACATGCAGTACTTCCGCGTTATTTGCACATTTGCTACATTTTGATTTTTATAGACCACAAAAATGAATATATTTGAACGCTGTAGAACTTAAAATTTTTCTATATGACAGTTGAATATCGCTTGATTTTTATTATTGGGGTCACATGCAGTACCTCCTCGTAAAACGCATTTTCAGTTATTTTAATTGTATTTTTTGGGTCTCTGCTTTAAATGTGACCAACTTTGACCTTGTTCAAAAAAATTGTTTTGCATAGTTTGGATAACACACAGTACTTCCGCAATATGCCATTTTCTAACTTTTGAGATCTTAATAGACCGCAAAAGTGAACATACATTAGACTTTAAATTTTCTATATGACAGTTGAATATTGCTAGATTTTTATTATTGGGGTCACCTGCAGTACCTCTTCGTAAAACGAATTTTCAGTTATTTTATTAAGTGTTATTGTACTTTTAGGGTCTCTTTGCTATAAATATGACCAACTTTGACCTCGTTCACAAAACTTGTTTTGTATGGTTTGGGTAACACACAGTACTTCCGTCGTACGCCGTTATTAAGCTTTTGAGATTTTTATAGATCACAAGAGTGAATATACCTTGGACTTTAAATTTTTCTTTATGACAGTTGAATTTTGCTTGATTTTCATTATTGGGGTCACATGCAGTACTTCCTCGTTACACGCAATTTCAGTTATTTCATTCTAGCGCTTTCGTAACTTTCACCCGAAAGTCATATGTTCTTTGCTTTAAATATGACCAACAACGACCATGTTTTGGTCTCATACCGTACTTCCGCCCTACGCCGTTTATCGCTGTTGAGCTTTCTACAGGGTGCAAAAATCAATATATTTGACGCTATAGTTATTAAATATTTGTAATGGCGAGTAAATGACGCCTGATCTTTACCACTAGGGTCACACGCCGTACAATCATGCTATCCAGTAGTTTTTTCGATCAGAAATATTCACATTAGCCAAAAGTCAACATTGTTGAACGTTTGAAAGGACGTGAAATGTTATCTATGGCGGGTGAATGACGGTAGATTTTTATCATTAAAGTCGCCGTGTACCATACTTCCGCTATTTTTGGGTCTCGTGGCTCGTTTTTCAATAACAGCTGTTGCAAATTAACGTTTCGGCCTTCGTACGATTTTCTCGATTTTATAATTGGTTATACTATTTACCGACTCAAACATGGAAGTACTGTGTGATCTATGCACACCACTGGTTAATAATTATTTGGAGGCTAGAGGCAGAAAAAACCTATCATATGTAATTGTAATTTTTCTACATTTAGTTTCTTCGTTATAATTTCTTTTTTTTCATAGATCAGTTGTTCGGTATTTAGCATATTTTTGAAGCTTTGATGATCCTCAATTTTTCCTTTCATTGTTACCCATTTCGAATTAGTGTAAAATTTTCCGCAACCAATGTCTCTTGTGATTTTTGCCGACTCGGTCAATTCGCCTTGGAAAACGAACCAAACGATCATAGAACATGATTGTGATAATTATATCGAATTCGTAACAACCCTTACTAAGCTTTGAGGTCGCCCGTTGGCCAAATTGCAAGGTTGTCGCTAAACTCTGTGCAAACTTCACCATAATAATATCGAAACTCTTGAGAAGAATAATTCCTCAATATTTCTTGAAAATACCGATTAAATGCTCGATTTATATTTGAGACTGAGGAAGTATCGATAGCGATACCGTACAGGCGGAAAATCCTGTCAGGCGTCCGCTCTACTCCTTAATTATCGGCATAGGCAAGGCCTGCAACAGCAGATGTGTATTGCGGGTACGGCTGTATTTCGTATGAAGGCGCACGTAACGATTTATTTCCTTCCGGTGACCCAGCGTTTCGGTCGAATTTAAATTTTTTGGACATCGTAGATCCTCGTGAATAATTTTAAGACTTTTAGAAATTTTTAATTCTCGGTTTTTATTAATTGCTTGGTGGCTAGAGACAGAAAAAAAACTATCGTAATAGCAATTTTTCTACAATTAGTTTCTTCGTTATAATATACTTTTTTTTCATAAATCAGTTGTTCGGTATTTAGCATATTTTTTGAACCTTTAATGATCCTAAATTTTGGTTTATTATTCAATAATTAACCATTGTAATCGCCCTAGAAAAAAATTTTTATAACCCCCCCTCGAAATTTGATGTTTTACGTTTCAAGGCATGTAGAATCTGAATATCCAATAAAAAAAATTATGTCTGTCCGCCGTACGCCGTCAACACTTTTCCGGCCAAACCATAATAGCTAAATTCTTGAAATTTTCACCAAAAATCAATCTCGGTCCTACGACGGACCAATTCCTTAACCAACTTGCTAGCTCAATTTTAAGGTTTATTTTGGGGGGTTTCGAGGGGGAGAAAATTCATATTTTCCAAGGTTTTTCAGAAAAATGTGTACGTGGTATCAAATTATATAGATTTTTGGACGCTGAATCGAATGAGACCATCGCCGTGTCGATAGCTTTATTGGTTCTCGAGTTATCGCAGCTTTTGTGCCGAATTAGGGAGATTTTCAGAAATTTGACATGAGGGTATAACTCGAGAGTTCTTGGAGCTATAAAAATCGTTCTATACTCATTGGAATGGTCGTCAAACTCTCCAGCTGTACCGTTAGGCAAACAATTTAGTTTTTAATTAGGAACTTGAGAAAAACCTTGGGTTGTTACTCCTCCATATCCTTGCGAAATTGGTTGTCAAAAGGTCACAATCATGGTTATGACGTTTTTCCCCGTGTTCCTAGCTTTCCCCCTGCAACTAATGAAAATTCACAGCTTTCACAATTTGGCCATATTGTTGAGTGAAGGGGCGAAGGAAAAAAATATTTTTTTTAAACCAACGACTTTATTAAAAGGGTTCACACCAAGTATGTCTTCGGAATAGCTGATATCAGCTGGTCAAATTTACAATTTTTACAACCAGTAAGTAGGTGAAATTTTGGAAAAATGGAGCATAATGAGTCGAACATATGAAGCAAAACAGCGTTAGAACGTTTTATATTCTTACAATCTAGAACTTAAAATTATCTCAAACACTTTCACAACTAGTCTTACTCAACTTTCATTCTCGTAAATGCATTATAAGTACTCAAATATTTCGAATTTTCTTGCAGCAACGTAGAGGATGAAATTTTCATCATTCCCACCGGGAAGACGAGTGAACAATGAGAATATTAAACCTCTCAAGAACGGCTAAAAACAATATATTTCGCATTGTCAACGCTACGTTCGACATTTCGTTTACTCAATTTCAACATGAATACTTGCTCTTAAAACCTTGGCTAAAATTAACGGGCGGTTTAAATTATTAGTTTTCATTCTCACAAAACTACTGTTGCAGCCGAGGATATCTAAATTGATAAACTTAGAGTATTTCGAAGATGGGGATGGAAATTTTTCAAGAGAGGAAAAAGAACGATTTGAATTTCACATACGCATGACTTTAAATTTTGATCTCTATTTACGTCCATAACTTCTAGAATCAGATTAACACAATATAGCAATTTCGCCGAAGAATGAATCCAAATTTCAAAATCCGTTCGTGGCTTAGCATTGAATAGGATAGTACCTGGAGTGGATTAAAATGGAACGACAGATAATAGGTATAGATTACCATCAAATGATTTTTCAGATACATCTTAACCATAAGATAGGTTACATTCGAACGATTACACTACCAATTTCATCTAAATTGTCGCTTTTGACAAAACTTGAAGGATTCGAACATTAATGAATAATGATGAAGTTACAGACGTAAAAAGGGAAATTTTGAACCTTAATCAAAATTGCAAAAGGAAATTCTACTAGAAATTTTCAATTCATGCGCGAGTACACTACGACTCACAAGTCGGTGAACGATCGCGTCAGACTTTGTGCGGAAGTTGAAAAATTGAAATGCGGGATCCGTTTTTGGAGTCGTGAACAGCCGGAACGGAACAGTCCTCGTAGAGCTTTTGGTAAACAGAACGACCTCCGCGTCTTACGATGTAACCTCTTTCCAGAGTCCTGTAGTCGACGTTCGGATGCTTGTTCCGATGTCTGAAAAGAAACAAATGTAAATACGTTAACGTGGATTACGCTGAGATTACCGACCATATAAATTTGCCACGACGTAACTGTATTTCAGACAAAATTAAAGCGACGAGGGAATGATCTTATAATTTCCAGGGCACATAAACGAAATCAAAGCTTCCGAGAGAAGGCTCTCCTAGCCAAAGGTTATTTGCGCAGCAGGAAATAAATGCAATTATGAGCCTCCCGCACTAGGAAGACTTCCCAACTGTATTTTACCATGGCCAGCTGGCAATATATCGAGTAGTTAGTTTAAAGATTGAATAAAGCGTCAACAGATAAATCCCGCGCTCTAAATAAATGTTCGACTCTTATAGTTTATTACAACAGCCAATTTAACAGCATCGTATATTTTTTTGTAAGTAGAAAAAGGTGTCCTACTTAGCATAAAATAAATATAAAATAACGATGCCACCTACTCACGAATAAAATGCAAAACAATGACGCTTTGTGAGCTCAACAAAGGAATAAGACCCCTTTGGTTAGAATGGCTAGGGGGAATGAGGCTTACTGAAAAAGGAAAGCAATATGCATGTGAATGAGGGGCTTTTGGAAGCGTAGAGGGATGACAAGGTTTCGGTTGAATTGCTGCTGAAATTTAATGGCGGTAAAATTGGATTTGGCCGTGTTAGACCTTTAATACTTGAGTTTGAAACTTTTGTTTGTGCGAATATTGAATTAAACATGGAGAATTCGACATTTCTTTTATTATCAATCTTTGTTTTGTCGATTCTGATATTTGAGATCCACCTCTGCTTCCCATTTAAATTTTACCGTTTGTAGCATGCTCCGGAATATTTTTCTCGGAATGGTAATTACATCTAAAGTACTTCAAAAAAAATCTAAAATATCCTTTTTGTTCGCTCCCTCTTGCATATCGTATTTTTGTCTGAGCGCTTTTGCCCCTTAGACCCTCTTCAGGCGAGTTCGATATTTGATTCACTCACTTTCTGATGACAATAATGGAAGCGTTGATCAAGGCAAAGACGAACAGTCCGATCGCGCACCAGACGAAGAAAAGAGGCATAATGACGACCGTCTTGTCTTCAACCGGTTCGACAACTTCCATTTGGTCGGAGGTTTCTTCAAAATTTGGAATAGCGATGGGTTCGCCATGTATCGTAATAAATGGCCTTGTCTCGGCTCGAATTCCCATTATTTCATTTTGTTCTTCCTCTTGCAGTTCTACAGGGTCAAGTTTCAACTCTTGCATGTGAGGAACAAGTGGGGCCGGCCGTAGCATCTTGTCAGTCCTTAAAAACACAATTGCATAAATGTACGCATCAGTGATCATGTCAGATTGATGAGCATTAAACGTAAATAGCAGTTAATCGACCGTCACGAGACAATGGCCAAATGAGAAATTTTTCAGCGATGGATGACATTACACTCTATAAAAATGACTTTGTACGGAACTCACTTTTCGGTCTTCTTGTCAATGGGACAGACTTCGCTGATAAATTGATCCCACTGAATATTGTTATTGATGACGTTCAATTCGATCGGCCTTGGTTTATTGCCGCGGTTGGGGATAACTCTGTTGATGATTAGCCACTGCATCATGTGGCTGAAGTCTGGCGTGCATTCGATGGGATTGTTCGAGATGTCTAGCCTTGCCAGTTGAGCGATGCTGATGAAAGAATGCATATGTAGCTTTCTGATTTTGTTGCCTGAAAAGTTGAATAAATTCCACGATAAAATCGATGCTGTGATTCAGTGAGTAAATCGAGTCAATGTAGTTTCATGTAATACTGGTAGAGGATTAATAACTGAAGAGCAACAGTGAATTAAGAGCATAGCCTTCAAGACAAACAGCTTCAGAAGGGTTACAAATACATACCAGCAACGTTGAGGGTTGTAAGGCGACCCAAAATGTTCTTGTTCTTCATGACGAAGCTCTCGCTTAAATTCCAAAGGCTGTTGATTCGGTTGTTCGAAATGTCCAAGTAATCCAGATCGATTGTAGGCTGGAAGAGGATAGCAGGGACGTGTTTGAACAGGTTGCCGCTCAGCGACAAACGGTTCATCATTTTGTTGTGCAAGAAAATATGGCTGTTCAGATTGAGAAGCCGGTTGTTTGAAAGGTCAAGATTTTGCAGATGGGCCAATGCAGAGAAGGCGTTTGCGTCAATATGCCCAATAGTGTTGCCGCTGACGTTCAGGTAAGTCAGGTATTTGACGTTGTCAAGAGCGCCATCTTTGATTTGGCTGAGGCCGCAGTTCGACAAGTCTAAGCTGTACAGAGTTTTGAATCGGCCTTCGAAACCTTCGAAAACTCTGAAGTCCCGATTGTTGGAAAGGCTCAATGTCTCCAAATTGTTGCAGTTTTGGAACATGAACCTAAAGACAATACAAGTACTGTTAGATTCGTACGAGAGTATTAGGTAGAAGTTTAGGTATTGAATACTGAAATATGATTTACCTGTCCAGCGGAGATCGAATGCTGTTGTAGGAAAGATCAAGTTCCCTAAGAGCCGTGAGAGCAAGGAACGCTTCATTGTCGATGTCTTTGATCGAGTTCATTGACAAGTTGAGGTATGTGAGTTCTGGGAATCCGTCGAAAACAGCGGCAGACAGCACCTGTCAAGGAAAAATAATTTATTTTATCAACTTAATCAGATAGATACCTACATATTTAGCAAGGTTTGTACAGCTTCGGGAATAACCTTTCTCCAAACAGGTTGGAAAGTTTCTCTTGAATCTCTGCCTGCTTTGAATGCCCTTTGGTTTTGCTTGAATCATTGTCACGTCTCTTTGAAACTTTCTAACCTGCGTCAGGATAACCTTGGGCAACCTACCCATTTCTATGGAAACGGTTAATAAAAGCCAGAATCAACCAGCAAATGCAAATATAATCATCATAATATCTACGTGTTCACAGTAAACTTACAAAACTGAATTTTTGTTCATTTTCAGAAAAATTCGGTTTTTGTAGAGTTGGTAGCTTGCCGTATACACGACAATATATGAAGTATTTGTGTTCCATAAAATCCACTTTGATACCATTTGGATTAGAAAATTCATTCAAAGTTACCTCAATATTGCATCGGCTTGCATCAAGTTCTTCTAATCCGTTCACTTCGATTCCTTCCAATGTTTTCAAAGGATTTCCCCTAAGTGTAAGCACCGTGAGGTCGTCGATATCGACGAAAGCGTCGGCGCCAATTTTCGAAATCGAATTGTCGGCTAAATCGAGCGTTTCGAGGTTGATCAGATCGGCCAAACTTTCGTCGCCCAGCTCGATCAGATAGTTTCTGCAAGTATTGGTCGCAAAATGCAATAAAATGTTTTGGAAGGTTTAAATCTGACAAGTATGTAATTTAAATTGGAATTTGATAGACATACCCTGAGAGGTCCAAATAATCGAGGCCGCTAAGTCCGCTGAAAACTCTCTTCGGTATTTCTTTGATCTCGCAGTTGGCCAAAATCAACTGCGTGAGCGAACCGCTGGTCAAAAACTGCTTCGAATGGTGAGTGGTCGATGGATGGTTCAGTTGGAGCCCTGCGAAAATTTCGACCATGATCAGTTTGATTTTTCGATCAGCTCCTCCCATACTTGATTCCATTGTTAATTTATAAAAATAATTTAAAAAAAAAAAACTTTAGTCGGTCAATGACTTTATTTTACTTCAAGCACATAATATTTTCCAATCGTGAGAATTCCATTCGTACGTCAACTCACCAGGATTATTCGCAAGAATGAGATGCCTCAGGTTGCCGTTGTTTTCGAACGTGTTCGGATGAAGGTTGACAATGTTGTTATTCGAAAGGTTGACCTCTTCCAAATGGTCGAGCCCTTCGAAAGCTCCCCTGTCGACTTCGCTAAGCGATGCGTTACGAATTGACAACGTGACAAGTTTCGTAAGGCCAATCTGAGCGAAATAGTTCATAGTCAGTTTGGGACCGTGGTCGCCTCGTTTGCCGTTGATCACGAGGTGCCTAACATTCTTGTTGAACCTGGAATAAAAAATGAGATTAGTAATTCAGAAATAAAGATAGAATCCTAAGCTAAAAGAATGTTTATAGCGATAGTTAGCAGGAGATAAACTTTTATACGACAATCAGGCAATGTTTTACTGATGAAAATGAACTTACTGTTGAATGTTAGGGTCGAGGAAATCGCAGACGATTTTAAGCCCGCTATAACTCGTAGTGCATCTGCATCCTTCAGCGCAGGTTTCAGGCGACGAAGTTCTCGGCCTTTGTGAGGGATTGGCTGACACCGAGGCCACCAATAACAGCAACGCTAACTCCAACGTTGATCTCAAGATCATTTTCCTGCAAGAAAACACGGCGAATTAGCGAGGGAAAATATTTTTATCAAACGTCGATAATTATTATTGTGAAATTTGAGTTATTGAGAAGTTTTCGTGGAGTCGGTTTGTTCAGTATTAAGTTCTTTTTAATTATTAAATTAAATTAAATAAAATTAATTTTTAATTAATTATTTAATTTTTATAATTTAATTTCTTTCTATTTAATTTATTTAATTCTTATTAATTAATTAATTTATATTAAAAATTAAATTATATTAAGTAATTAATTGATTTATTTATTAATACTTATTATTTATTCTTATTAATTTATTTAATTTTTATAATTTAATTTCTTAATTTTTTCTAATTTATATTTTAATGTATTTTATTAATTAAATTAAATAAAATTAATTTTTATAAAATTAATTTTTATAAAATTAATTTTTAAATCAATTTTTAAATTAATTTTTAATTAATTAATTTCTCTTTAATTAAGTATTAAGTTAAGTTCTTTTCTCCAGAAAAAAATTCCCTACTGTTTCCCGTAAGGACGCCAGTTACAGACTGAGATAATAGTGGTAGAAGCTGTGTGGTTGAGAGTGCGCGAGAATTTCACTACAGCCTAGGAAAATGTTTTTACCCCAGTATCCACCATCTTATTTTCCGCAAAATTTCAACTATGAAAAAGGAAGAAGCGACGGGAGGACAAAAGAAGGAAGGACCTCGTTAGGAAGGAAAATTGTCGGTATTCGCATAACGTAATTGACGACCTCGCTAGAGCTCGTTTGGGCCAACCGGCGCGAAAAAAGAAGACATTCGCACACGTTAGCGACAGGAGGTATGCCAAGGCTCAGCTCAATTAGTACGAGCGAAAATGAGAATGCTGACTGCAAAGACTAACATTCAAGAATGAGATGCACGCTTAGCCGTAAAGCCTTAAACAGGTATACAGCAAAGGTAATTTGCAGTTGGAATTTTAGGAAAACATAAGCGTCCATCATCGGAGGGCAAGTGAGTTAATGCAGGCTACTGGTTTTTTCCTAATTCGACGTCCAAGCACTTTCGTTCTTTTGGGAATATTCAGGGCTGTTACACCTTCAAAGCCTGATGTGGTACTTAAGTGAAATTCACCACAAAAAAAAAAAAAAAAAAAAAAAAAATTAGTAGTAGTTACCTTTTTAGTTTTTTTTTCTTTTTTCAATCTACTTAAATGAGTGTACGTCTTTTTTAATAATAGTCGAGGAAAATATTCTACAAAAATCATATCTAACTTACTCTCAGACATCGTTTTCTAGTCAGCTAGGAAACTGTTTTTATCATTTTCGTGTTTTCGACCTTTAACCACAAAAACGGTTGTAGCGCCCTTATTCTTGGAGTTAACTCAAATCTGAGGACATCGTTGGCAAGATCGAGAATTTTCCATCATGGAAAGTGCCTCATGACTTTTCCCATTGTTATAAAAATTATCTATTTCATAGAACTTTTATTGTATCGGTTTATGATTTTTTTGGGTTTTGGGTCTCCTGGCTAGTCTTTCAGTAACAATATTGTACTGCTCCAATGTTGCGGCCTTCGAATGAGTTTCCCAGTTATATAGTTGCATGGAAAAATTCAGGTAGAAATGCGATTGAAAAAGGTGAAAATTCATCAGCTTCCTCTGGGGCCCAATTTTTTCCCGTATTGCACTGCTGAACAGAAGTTGGACGAGGCACTTTTCACTCGGAAAAAATTCACGATCATTCCAAGGGTGTTCTCAGATTTAATTTTGCTTTAAAAAAAAAGAAGAAGGACCCTTCAGCCATTTCAGTGAGTAAAAGTCGAAAACTCGAGAATGCCAAAAACAGGGGTTCTAGTTGACAAGGAAACAGAGTCAAATTTGTGCGAAATGAGTAGGAGAATATTTTTCTTGATTATTGACCAAAAAATGGGTAGAAACTCAGATGATGCCCGAAGGGGTTAAAGAGCTCGTCATCCCATGAAGGAAATGGAGAAAAATGCGAGCTGTTCCTCTCCTCAACCAAAATTGAATGCTACCTCAAGAAAATGAAGCATATTTCTTTCAGATCACAATTGAATCGAAGTTGATTCAAAATTTTCTACTGTCAGTGAATCGAGCAATATGATATTTCAATAACTCTTATCTGACGATATGAAGGGCTTTTTTTCTCGATCGAGTTCGCATTTCAAGTATGGCCTTCGTTGAGCTGGTAACGATATTACGCAAAAGCTGGTGGCATTTATGAGCTGCACATCACGGGACTATCTTATCTTGTTGGACTAACGATACCTGCACTAAGCCGAGTCTGCCTCGTGGCTGATAAAGCTATGAACTCACAAAATGGTCTGGAAGAATTTCGAAGAAAGCGAATGTGATTTTTCCGATTTTCAAATTTTTATTTAGTTTGAAAAAAATACTATAGGCTAAACAAACAAATAAAGAATAGGAAAAAACCCAACCACGTAAGATTTTTTAATTGAACCAATAAAATTTTGTCGATAACCATCAGCTTTCCGATTTGTACGCGTCATTACTCTTTGACAGAATTCAAAACGAGGAAGTTACTTGGGTTGACTAGCAGGATTTTTATTTTAATTTACACAATTGATTGAAAATAGAAAAAAATCCCAAGAATATACAGAGGGGATTGTCAGAAGAATATTACAAAGAATATATTTAAGTTTACAGGCTCATAAATGCTCGAGTAATGTCATCATTACATAGGTGTGTACGAGCATTTTCCAAAACACAAGAATCTCCATAAAAACTGCGATAGCTCGAGAACCGTTGAAGATACCAATTCCGCTACGGTCTTATTCGATTCAGCCCTAAAAATACATCGTTTTCAATACCCCGTTTTACATCGGGGCTTGATGTTTTTTTTTTTTTTTTTTTTTTTTAATTTGAACACCACCTTTTGCTCCGATTTGGATGGCTAACAAACTCGTAATTACTTCTACCGAGAAAGATTTTCTACAAAATAATTTCATCTCGAAAATTACGCCAGTTACTGTACGGAATGGCAAGTAAACAATACATACACATTTTTCTTCCGAGTTCAAATCTCCGGAGCATGAAACGGATTTTGTATGAGTTTTCGGGTCATAATTCGATGAACTTTTTGAAACGTAACAAATTTTCTTCAAAAATTCGAAAACGAACCGCTTAAAAATAATTTCGACTGATTTTTCAATCTCTATTATTGAAGTGAGTACTTTGAAAATTATTACGTAACGTTGTAATAGTAGAAATTGATGTCGGAATAATAATTTAAAATCGATTAAAAAATGCTCGGATGATCCTAGTGCAAAATGTATTGCGAAATTTTGCACCTCATAATCCGTTCCAGAGGTAATTCTACAGAGGCTTGAGTAATTTTTACCTATCGGAGACGAACTATATAGCGGAAGGGGTTTCCGATGTGACCAACCGGAAAGTCACTTGCCTCTAGTCGCCTGGCCTACATTCGCCCCTCGCAGGTCTCTTTGGCCCAGTTGACTCCTGTCAGAAAAAGAGCCCCGCCGGCAGTGAAATTACAGCTACGTCGACACGTTTATGCAGGATAACGTTGCGTAATCGTCAGTTGAAGTCAAAGGCCCGCGGTTCTGGAGAGTCGCCTATTTCGAACGGACCTTCGCCCTCGTTGGTATTCTGCTCGGGCGAGCCAACTTCTACCCGCTCATTTTGTCCTTCCGCAGAGCACCTCTTTGGCAGAAGTACCAGAAATAATAGCTTGAAATAGAGCTATTGACAATCCTCCGGGTCATCATTATAGGTTCATCTCAAAAATAAACCGTTGCACGGCATCGGAAAATTCCAAATCCTCGAACATTTCATGTTTAAGATGTCTTAGAAGCGGAGAAGAAACGACACAAAAAAGAAACAATTTATATAGCAATTTTGATTATAATATAATTTGATAATAATTATATTATAATATAATTAAAATATAATATTTAATTTATTATATTTAATTATTATTATAGTATCATCTGCGTATATATAAAAATACGCAACCGGCAGGAGAAGTATACGATTGATCGAGAAACTGGGCGGAAGGATTGGAATGGAAAAAAATAGATTGCTTAAAATTTAATACCACCGTCTGAAAAAATTGCTGAATTTCGATTTTGTTTCGGTTTTTTCAAAACAATTCGAAACGTATCGAAAAACATCACGCAAAAACGTAAAATAGAAACAAAGTCATCGACTGAAAAACCTTCCGGGTTTTCTCTTCATTTTTCAGGCCTTTGAATTTGTTTAAATAGAGCTTAAAAAATTATTGACGCGTTTTTGCGAATTTCGGCCTGTTTATTACGAATAACTTTTGAATCTACTACTTTTACATATATCCTACAATTTGATTTATTTGAATATATATTTATGTTGGGTCGTAGCGGAGCTATAAGCGCTTGAAGAAAAGCGAGGACAAATTTTTTTTAACCGTTAAGTGGAATAAATCTCGAAAACAAAAAATGAACTGTCTTTTTTTTAGTTGATTCTAAATTATATTTCTTCTAATTACTTCTATAGAAACTATTTTTCCAAAATTAGCGAACGAGACGAAAAAAAATTCCAAAGCTAATACACCAACAATACGAAACATGAAATTTTAGGCAATTTGCCATTTTTCACTTATAATTCGAAATCAACGGTTAATTTCCTGTAACAATAAGTAATACTGTTATACTGAACAGAACTGTAAGTATTTGCATAAATTTTCAATGTTGAAAAACACATGCAGTGTAATAGGTACTAAAAATGGGAAAAACTGATAGTTATCGTCAAATTTTCATTGTTTCGACGTCGGATTCGGATTCAGCGTTAAATTTCCTATAAGAATAGCTCTTGAAAACGTTTAAAAACATAAGTTCAATGTTTCACCCTTACCGCTGCCGGCGGAGCTCGAAATTCCGGCCGGTCAGGAGCTCGGTTTAAAGAAAATAATTTCTCTGGCGCTGTATAAATTTTTTTCAACAAATTTTTTGCTATGTACGTGTGTAAGGCATCTAGATGAACACTTTGGCGTATCAAAACAATCGATTTACATAAATTTTTACCCCGAAAGACACGGTTAAAGTTCGATTTTCGATAGTTCAATAACTGATTTTTTTGGACCGCTTGCCGAATTTTTCGAGAATTGAAAAAAATCACCAAAATACATCTCGGTAAGATACAACTTTCCTGAAAATTTCAGATTTTTATCTTTATTGGGAGAGGAGTAAAAAATCGTTAACTGATCGGTTAAAAAAAATCGCAGGGGTACCCCTTCGAATTTTTCGTGAAAAATTTTTTGATTTAGATTCTGCTCAAATTTGGAATAATGATTGTCGATGATGTGTATATCAATAATATATGCTTCATTAATAGATTCTTTCGCACTAAATTGATGAAAAGAAGATTTAATGTTGAAAATGAGATATTTTCGCGTATATTCCACCAATATTGTTGAATACCGCACAAACGGTTGGAAAATGGATAGATACATTACATGGGGAAAATGTGGGTGACTAATACACCTAACTTTTGGTACATTCAAACATTTGAATTGACGACTTTTTGTTGATGCTATCACTATGCAAGTAACAAATCTTGGAAAACTTTAAAAGTTGTTATGTCTACTTCGGCTAAAACTTTGCAAAAGTTGAAAAACCAAATACATTATGATACAAAACAATGAAAACACCTAATTATACCTGCCTAATTATAGTTACTAATATATCAACTGTAGATTACGCCTCTCCATACAGAGATAAAAACCATATTTATAGTAATATAATAACACCTCCGATTAATGAAAGTAAACATTTTTTACCGAGCGATTAAGATTTCATTTTGAAAAAATACCTAAGCATCTACCGAAATTAGCCACACATCAATACAAATTTTCTGGAACTAGATCTGATATAAAATCAAGCTTTCTGATAGTTCTACCCAAAATGTGTGACAAGTAACTAGTTTTTGATCAGCAGGCAAAATATGTGCAGAAACGTGAGATTTTTCACGCTCAGTGAGGAAGATGTGTTTCGTATTTTGTTACAAAAGTTTGTAATTAACGTTTTGGCGTTTTTTCTAATGTAAAATTGGATTGAAAATTGTCGATTTGAGCTGCTCTTTTCCAGTTACAATGTCCTAAAATGTCTGTTGTATTGCTGAAAGTGCAAAAAAAAGGTAATTTAAAAAATATGATACTAGCGAAACGGCTAGGCCGATTTTGACGTTTAAATTAGATTTGATACGGAATTTAAGACTCTTTTAAAAAAAATAACAG
Organism: Tupiocoris notatus; assembly: GCA_037159825.1. Classification (NCBI taxonomy): domain Eukaryota; kingdom Metazoa; phylum Arthropoda; class Insecta; order Hemiptera; family Miridae; genus Tupiocoris; species Tupiocoris notatus. The sequence continues at coordinate 113,396 of JASJUZ010000674.1, read as the reverse complement.
TATACAATTTTCTGTAAGATGCTTACTAGAAACTAGAAAAAATGTCGACCATTTGCAGTTTTTTGCAATTGTCTAGAAACGAACAAGGACATTTTGTTGTATTCTTTCGAACTCGGGTTTTTCATCCCCCTTATAACGTAAATAACTTATTTTTGTTGACGTACGTCCTTTTTTTGCAACGGTTTGACTAGATTATAAGTGAAACGTTTCTGTCAAATTTCTCTTGTATCAGGTGATATTAGGTTTAGTCCCCACCTTCGTAAAACATTGGCTGGAGTGATGTAATCTTCTTCAAATCGTAGGACCAAGATAGAATAACTACATTCTTGTATCGTGTATTTAACGACGAAAATACTCGAATGACGGGCGAACGCCCGAATAGCAATGAGTCATCTAGGTAAGACCTGAGCTTGCCCTACCTACCTGTATGACGCCATCGTTTCGTATCCCTACCTTCTGCTCATAGTTGTGACCCTTGAGACGATGTCTTCTATTGGAAAGCGCACTCAACCCGGGCACGCACTCGTTTAACAAGGACAGCATGCCGAGGGGAAAGTTTTCTTATGAATTTAATTAACAACCGTGGGAAGGGATCCCTTTTTGCACTGGCCTCCACTAATCCCGCGTTACATTGCATTGCAAAGGCTCATCTCCCAGTCACCCAGTCAGTTGAACGGAGTTTTTGCTCGGACCTTTCCAGAAACAATTTTGCCCCACTTTTGCGGACGGCAGCTTTACGAGACAGTTGGACATTAAATTCATTTCAAGCAGAGAACGTTGGGGAAACTTGGTATTTGAAAAATCTACCTTTTCTGGTCCAAGCTCAGCATAACATAAAAATGAGGTTTTTGGTGAACATTTCGCAAATATAACACTCGTAGTTTCCTCAGCAACGACGGGATTCGGTTTTTTAAATGCGTTGAAAATGCAAAACGTCAAATTTTATGCGAATTTCGGTAGATTTTTGGTTTATTATGAAAAAAGCTCACGAAAAAAATTACAACCCCAAATCAAAATTAGCTGTTATACGTTTGAAGTTACGTAAAATCCGAATATCGAATAAAAAATTAAATTAAAATTTCTGTCCGTCCGCCGTACACCGTCAACACTTTTCTGATGAAACTATAAACGCTACTACATACTTGACATTTTCACCAAAAATCAACCTTGTCCTGACAATGGCTCAGTTCTTTGTACAATTGGCTATCTCAATTTTTACTTCCATGTTTGCGTTTGAAAAGTCGAATTTGGAACGGAGATGAAACTGGAAGAAATTTTACAGTAATATACTCAGAAACACATATTGATTATATATTGATTTTTCAGACTGCAATTATTAAAATATTTAAACGCTGTCGGACTTCTTTGTGTGTTTCTTTATGTCAGCTGAATGCCGCTTGATTTATATTATTGGTGTCACACACCGTACTTCCTCGTAAAACTTGTGCAATTTTATTATTTGGGTCTCCTTGCTATAAAAATGACTTCATTTCATAAAACTTAAAGAGTAAAGAAACAAAGAGATTAATTTTCTTCGTCCCCACACACTTCCACACAATTTTTACGGCCTTTCACGTTCGTTAGCTAACCGTCACTCTTGACCACGCGTGTTCAATCTTGGCCAGATGTGTTGATACCATTCTTAGCTAAAAATGCAATGACTTCCTAAGCAGTTGTTGACACTTTCTTTCATACGTTTTCCCACCGAATTCATAATATTCAGAATGACGAATAGGAGCAACGCTGGCGTTATCCTCATCAATGGACGTCTCGGTTTCATCTGAAACCGTAATGCCACTCGAGCTCTTTTGTAACGTGATCCTAGCGGAGCATAGTTCGCGTAGGAGTCCGGTTTCAATGGAACAATGAAGGGATGAGTTTCTCCCATTAGCCATCTGCGTTTGACTTCTCTCGCCTCGAAGCTGTTTACTCATTGATTCAACAATGGATGACATTACAGAAACGACAAGCGCGTAATTACAAGTTTACTAGGAGCTAACTCGAAGCAGAGTTCACCTCGAATTTTGACTGAACGACTCATGCAGATAAACTGTAATAAACGAGGTTTCTCTGAGAACGGTGCGGTTATAATGGTGAATACGACCTTAATTTTCCAACTGTAGAGCTTCTCTCTTGTTTGAACGTCTCCGCTGTCGATGCTTTAGACAAGTGAATTTCGTAATTGTCTTTTAAAATTTTTTATTTAAATTTTTAAATTTTTTTAAATGTTAAATTTGGATATTACTTGATAAGTAGAGTAAGCTTCATTGTGAATGTGCGTCAAATTGTTGACAAAAGTTTCATCTTTATGATACGAATTTTTGATCGCGGAGCTTATTCGAAACTTTTGTTAGGAAAAATACCCTTGTTCCGTACTGCTGGTTGTTTCAAAGGTATCGAAAATTTCTAGCCGCCCGATTTACATTTCTTTGTCCGCTATCTCTTCATCGGCTGACAGGCGAAACAAAGCTTCTCCGTTTCCACATCATGCTTCGTTGACTGCTGGAAAAGTTTTGACATCGGTTCATCCTGATGTTTACAAGACGAAACCCCCATGGAAAGTTTTTCGGCTGTTCGCAACGAATTTGAGAAAAAAAAGTCATTATTCCGGATATCGATCAAACATCGACAAGAGATTGCTACGCATTATATTGATATAGGTATATATTTAAATTAAAAAAAAACACTTCAATTTACTCTTTCAGAATATTTTTCCTATGAACTCGAAGGTCAATACCGTTAACTTTTGCTGAAAGTTAATTACACTCAATTTATTGGACCTAACGGCGAAAACAAGCGGAGCGTTTATCGTCCATTTTTCGCCTCGTGTAATAATCATTTTCCGAGCTCAGCCCTGCGTAAGTGGCTGCATTTCAAAAGTAACTTGGAAAGTTAATATTAAACTAGCTCCTTTTAATTTTGACGGAGGCACGAGAAAAGCGAGGCGAAGGGGGCAGGTGCTGTTTGAGTGCTCTATTGCGATTGAAATTGAAGAGGAGAAAACCTCAAGTTTTTCCAACGCCCCTTATAACTCAATATTACTTTTCTCCTTCAGTGGTTGAAAAATCGTAATAAGGGAGTGTTTATCAAGCGGAATTTAAGCAAAAATTTCTATCTGATACAGAAAATCTTAAACTAATACAAACAATAGAACCACTAAACTCCTGCCCAAAAATAAATCAGTATTACGTAGGTGCAAAAAATAGTGTTTTTAAGGAAATTCTAATTCAAAAAATATATATTAATAATAAAAAATTTGATAAGATGAGCACTGAGAATAGCTATACTAGGTAGTATAAGTTGAAAGAAAAAAATATGATGAAGAGCTAAGAGAAAATCCACCGAATCTTCGCTGGGGGAAAATGGTTCGACGAATTTTTTCAAGGGGATTTTAAATCTTGGCAATAATGGACGAAGGAAAGTTGCGAGCTAACGTCAAACCACGATAAACGACCGAGAGACCCACTGAAGAGCTTGCGAAGTGGCGGCCTTGAAAGTGATTCTTTCTTCCTTGATCAGATAATTCGTGCCTTTTGTTTAGGAAAAAACTACTGCGCAGGAAGAGTGCTCTGACTATAACCGACTGGGAACCCCCTGGATCACTTCCTTGACTTACAATAACATCGCTAAGCCGTCGTTAGCTATATCTGACCGATTTCGATTGGAACGTCTCATCAAGATTGCAACCATCAATCAATTATTCGTCATCCTAGACGATTGGAATGAACCAGATTTTTTAACGACTGAATGAATCATCGAATCGTTATTCGATTATCTCAACAATGTTCTCAACGATAGCATTTCGTTACAGTCATTCGCTAAATACGAAGAAAACTTTGATACTGAGACCGGATTTCGACGTGATAAAAACTCTGATTTCTTACATGCTTTCGATGACGCGCGCTCGAGGATTGTTGCCATACCTTCGAGTCACAATGACTATGATATACCACGCAATAAAAAAAAAAAAACACCAAGGGTGTGCATAAATCACACTGTACTACCAAGTTTATAAATCAGTTAAGTAAGTAACTCGTACGAAGGCTGCAACGTTAGTTGAAAAACTATCTAGGAGACCCAAAAATAGAAAAATGCACGAATTAGGTTGATAATGCTTCCGTGAGCCTAACGATACAAGATATGTAAAATGAGATCATTTTTATAGCAACGACACCTAAATATGTGCCGCCAGCCTTAAGTGTCATTCAGTCATCGTTACAAACATTTTTAAACCTCCAGCGTTCAAGCATATTGGTTTTTGAAGCCAGTAGAAGACACCCACAACAAAAGCTGATATGATACTACACGGTGTGCGAGCCAACGATCAATTCAAATCATCAAGCAATCTGCTTGCCACGAAGAACATTTCAAGGCTTTGACTTATCAAAAATATTTACTTTTATGGCTGGTTAAAATCACAATAAACAACATGGAATAATGTTTCAGCTCTTATTTTAACGTTTTATTTAACGTTTTTTTGCGGGGTTTTTTCAGACAAAAAAAAATCATATTCCTTTATTTTTTTAAAATTGCACTACTAACCGAAATCGTTGCTCTCTTTTATGTAAAGTGCGGTAATGAAATAATTGTAAATGTTCCTCGAGTTCCGGAGTTCAATACGAAAGTGAAAAGGAAACGCCGTACAATTTAGATGAAAGACGCGCCATTGTAGGTGATACACATAGGAACACAGGCGGAGTCCCTACGAGGACCAAGAGAGAAGCCATAGAGCAAGCCAACCGCATCGTTTCAATCAACGGATGAAAGTACAGTAATCAAACTCCCTCTAGCGATCAATCTCCATTCACTTTAACCATCAATTGGGGGCGCTAACGAATTACAGTTAAGTACTTTCAAGCCCGTTCGGAAGAAAGGGTTACTTGTTAACTAGAATGAAGCATAGTCAATAGAGACAAACATCCCGAACTCACATGAACGCTTGGACGACGAAAGAAGAAAAAATGAAAAAGTGTACGAATGATGTTCGTGAACAGATTAGGAACGAGCTAAGGAAGAATAAAAATTCCTAAAATCAGTCATCAAGCAGTTTCAACGCCGAAATTAAAAGAAGAGCGATAAACGATAGAAGATATTGAAATACAAACGGCACGTTATATCTTAGTTTTGAGAAAATTCAATATCGTAGTCGAACCGCGCGGCGTCGGTAATGAAAACGTAAAGTAGTAATTAGAAAGCTTTGCAAAAGGACTTTTCAACATAATGCGTCGACGGAGAAGTTCTATTTCCAACGTGACTTGGATTACAAAGCGGATTCAAATCTTAAAACTCGGATCGTGAGCAGTCCGTGAAAAGACCTACCGCAGCTCTTCTTATTGTTAAAAGTTTCAAAAGATGATTCCTCCCTCATTTTGCCCCTTTGTTCGGATCCTACGCTCCGACTTGATCTGGCCCGGGTCATCAGCCGGACACTTCGTTTTGTTCTTCCGTCCAAGTCTAGACTCGCGAAGAACCAGTTCGAAGCTTCGTATGAAATATGTCGCGGCCGTATGCTAATATGCTCAACCTCACGTCACAAATGGACGGAGAGCTTAGTACGGCTCAGGGACAAGCGAGGCGAAGGATTTTTCGAGAGCGGTGGCCGAATGTTCTACACGGGGGTAGAACAGGTCGGATTGGAAATAGCGCGGTTTCCTACTCCGATTTTCTATCGCAGAGCGTTCGAAAAAAATCACCGTTCAATTCTACGATTCCTCTCAGACGACTCGTCCAAGCGAAGAAACGATAAAATCATTCGGAGACGGTGGAATTTTCGAATAGTTTTCGTGTTTCTTTTCAACTCAAAAAGCATAAAAAAGACAGTGAATAATTCCCCATTCATTTTTGATTGATAAATGTGTACTCTTTTTTTTTTCTTTCTTTTTCTTTTGCATTGTTTTTATCTTCATGTTATGGATAACCTTCATAGAAATGTAATTTGGCTTGCCCGTTAATATACAAATAAACAAACTCAATCACCATAATTCTGTTCACTTAATCTTCAGCTCTGAACCTCCGCCTTTCGACAAGGGCACGTTTAGCCCTCTTCTTTGAGGTGATAGGTATCGAATTTTTCCGAAAATCTGGAGATGGAAGTAGCCGGATTAATCTACTGCTGGCGAGCAGTACAGAACCTGACAGAGAAGACGCTGTTGATTTACTGCGCCGTGCCGATGGCGGGCCGATGAATTATTCCGCGGGAGGTAAGCTCCGAACTTGTCATCGCCTCAGAACAATCACCCTTCATCCGGCGATAGATTAGATCCAGAAGCTGGGACGCAATCAGTATCGAACGGAAAACAATTATCAACGGAAGTAATCTATCTCTCAAGTTTTCCAACGCTAACAGATTATTTCCACGGAAAGAAATTTCCTCTCGTCCAAAGGAAAATTCAGATTGTTTAAGAAAAGAGGAAATTTCTTGCGAAAAATACTTCAAATAGACGAGAACATTGTAATTCTTTAGAAGGAATCATAAATTTCCAATCAACGAGAACGAATATGTGTTAGGAAAATGTAATCTACAGTCCAGGTATGGAATCTACAGTTACTTTCTGATACAATTAGTCCTAGAACATTATTTTTTAATCCACTCCTTTCACTACTTTTATCACTTTTCGCATCATATTCGTGTTTTAACTATGACTCAACAAAATTGCTATAGCTCCCTTAATTACGGGAGTAAATTCAAATGTTACTAAATCGTGACATTGGAGAGAGCATTAAATTTTCATCTACCGATTACAAATCCTGAAAAATTTGATTCAGCGTCAAAAATTACATAAATGCTGAACCTTGTCAATCAAGAAGTTCGATTTTTCAAGAAAAACTCGCGTTCCTTGGAGCAAAACGCTATTTTCGTACTCAAATTTCGATTGGGAATTTGTTTTCTACAAGACTTTTGTTTAGAAAGCTGAAGGTTGAACCAACGGAAATAATGAGCACCGCAGGTGATTAAAAAACGTGGAATTTCCGATTTCGCTAATTTGCTTTTTCAACGGCTATTCCCCTCCTAAACTGTAGTTTCCCCAAGAGATTGCTAACTGTATTTTAAGATATAATAACAATTGAATTTACTCTCGTAGTTTGGGGATTATATCACAGAAAATGAAAATGCTTGAAAGTGAAAAAAGGAAAGAACTGGGTTAAAAATAATATCTAGGACAAATTTTTTCCTTAAATTAACTGTAGAATACAAACCTGGACACGATGGCACATCTTTTTCCTACACACCCTGCATAGCGAATGAAAAAACTAATAACAAATGAAATGAGAAATTACGATGAAATCTTCACTCACCGACCGAATGGACGTTCGTAAAATATTTTCGTCTCAAGTTACGCTTACCTGGAAAAAAAAATCAATTTTAGTGTTTTTCCAAAAAAAAAAAAAATAAATAAATAAATAAATAAATAAATAAATAAATAAACTGGTATAAAATCTTTTAATTTTTTCATAATTATTCGAGTTGGGAGTTGGCGAGATTTTATCAATGGATCGATAGTCAATGGTTTTTGAAAATCCGTCGATATTTTTTTAATTGCCACTTTTCTTCGAGCTACTCTAGCTCAACAGGGGAAGACATTTAATCCAAAGCTATGCATAGTAACACCACCGAAGATAAAGGCAGAAATTTACGACCGGCTCATTAGGAAACACCAATAGAGTTGCACAGGATCGTTTTATCAGGACGACCGATCAGTTGAATACAAGCGACCTGGTAGAGAAACCGCAATGTTTCTCTAGAGCACGTATTTCTGCTATAGCATGAAATAATGAGTATAATATACGTTTCACTGAATGCAGATGCAATTCGACGACAACGATCAAACGAACAAATTGTGCGGAAACAGCGGATAGACCACAAAAAAGGATTTATCAGTATTGAATTTGAAGCGAAAACATTTCAGAACGGGTGACCTCAGTTGAATAACGTTAATATATTTTTAAACAGGAAGGAAAAATATATAATAGAAAATAAACTTTAACAAAGTACACGAGGTATAAGAGGGAAACATAATAATTAACGAACAAATAATTTAAGATAAATTAACTGAATATAAGTGGTCTACCAAACTACAACCAAAGCGAGAGTGCACTCCGGAACAATTACCTATTAAAAAAATTACAACAAATAAATCAACCAATCATTCCTCAATCCGGTAAAATAACGGTATAACTAATTAATTTGACACGAGAGGGAATTATCTCCTTCAATGTCGACATTAAAAAACGAAATTATTTGCATCATAAGAGGAATACATTATATTTCAACGATGTTAGCTCCCGACAGTATTTCGCTCGGGATTAATTAACGCCATTCACTATATGAATGCGAACTTAGTGCTGACAAAATAACGCGCGATAATCCGGCGGCGATTTCGTCGCTAGAGAAAAAGCAAGCTTTAATCTGCCAGATTCCCTCGTAAAGTACGAATGAGTTGAAGTCACGGGATGAAAGATGAAACGAAAATTTTTTAAAACGCTCACTAGCAAGATGAAGTGGGGCGAAATGGGTGAAAAATGAATAATAATTAATGAGCTGGCGGACTACTTTTTCAGACACAACCTTTCCACTATACAATTCACAACTGATGAATTTTAATAGCCCGCCGACGATGAGCAACAATATGTTCGTCCGATGATCACGAAGTTGGCTAAAGTTTCCTTCCGTAACGCGGAATTATAATCTCCTCCGACGAACGGACTATAAAATTCGGTTAAAAATCAATTTTCAAAACCGGCGAAAGCTGAGCAAAATGATAACATATCAAATGTATATTCAAGGTGCGAAAGTTTTTGCGCTCGAATCGTGAGAAAGATTCGAATTATCAACAGCCCAAGAGCAAGCGAATTTAGGGATCGTCGTGATAATAAATATGATCCAAAATCGTCGTACTTTACGCAAATCGAAATAGTTTAAAAAAATGTTTGAAATCATTTTGGTGCGAAAAGGACGTTTTCAGCAAGCAAATTTGTATATCCTGAGTAGGTCCTCGAAACAGAGTTCATTTGTTCAGCGAAAAATATGCTCGAGCACGAACTTATTTCACGTTCAAGTGCTTTGCGAACCGGTTAACCCTGGTCAGACGTACAGACAACTCCTCACGCCTATGGACAGTGAGAACACTGCGGAAAAGTTATGGACCGTAAATCTATCCGGCGATGAAAAGGTGAAAAATAATAGACGAGGAGCTCGGGACCTCAGCAGATTCAAAAACCCTTCGCCATAGATGTAAAAGTGCCTGCCAAAGCGAATGTGAGTTGGGTACAGACTGCAGACGGGCAGTAAATTCGTTGTAGGTGCCTAACCCTTTTTATCGCCAGCTCAACATCTCTGCCTGCTTTCTCTGCTCGAGGTACTCGCTGGACGAGGGCGGGGTGATCCTCGGCAACAGCGCGAGGCCCTACCACTGTTGCGAGCCTTTTAAACAGGAACAAGCTCACGTCCGACGTGCAGCTCGGACAGGCAGCAGCTGCACGAGCTAAGTCCTACTTTCGACGGCTCGAGTGATAAGAAATGAAGACCGAGCCGATCTACTTATTGTCGAAAATAATTTACACTGGAGAGGATGCAAAATAATTCATTTGAATGACGATTTAATTTAAATGAAAAAAATAAAATTGAAAACAAGTTAAAAAAAATAAAATTTGAAGGAAAAAAATTTGAGAAAATTAAAATAGGCGAATAAATAATTGGTACGCGCGACAGAGCAGCGCAAATATCGGTTAGTACAATATTCTATGTCTTTTGAAATCACGTGTACACATCGAGCTCAACTCAGAGAGGGGAATATAGAAGAAAAATTTAAATGCGATCGAGATTCCATATTTCTCTTACCTCATTTCCACTGCAATTTAGCCATTACACTAATTTGCGAGAAGGCGTCGCCATAATCGATTTACTGAAGACGGATAAAAGATCGGGTCCTTAATTTCTTTTCTCTCAAATTCGTTCGCGGACGGCAATTATTATATGATAGTGTATGATGCAATATAAACAGCAGATACTTTAGACTCAACGCTGCTCGCAAAAATGGGTATTTCTTGTGAATTTCGAGTGGCAGAAAATTCGTATTTTCCAACGTTTTTCAGAAAAAGGTGTTTTTATTATCAATTTCTGGAGAGTTTTGAATGCTGAATCGAGTAAGGCCATAGCGGGTCAATAGCTTTAATGGTTCTCAAGTTGTCGCAGCTTTTGCGCAGAATTTTCAAATATTTGGCAAAAGGGTATAACTCGAGAATTTTCGAAGCTACGACTCGAGGCTCCGGAAGCTCGAAGCTATAAAAATCGTTCAATACTCGTTCTAAACACTCTCGTCATCTGTACCGTTAGGCTAACAGTTTAACTTTTAATTACACAATAGGGGTATATAAAAATAATTTAAATTGCCGTAGTTGCCGAGGATTCCTTTATAGTAATAAATCTGTTCTTGAGTGGATAAGTTCACTAATTTCGGACTACTACAAAAACGTGACTATTACAAATGGATGGTCCTCTTAAATCATTTGCAAGCGTTTTTCAGAAGAATCATCGAATGAGTTACCAGTTATGTAGATATAATTCTATTTAAAGAAGACAATGAAACCTCGAATTAATGGGTATCATTGAAATTATTTCATTTTGCCAGTTTTAATTACTTCTTTGCGCTCGACGTCCATATTAATAGGTTTTAATTCATTTCTAATTAGTGAACCCGGTTGAACATTGCAGATAAACTGGTCAAATATAATTATTTCCCAATGGTTTGCCGGAATTTAACTCTTCCCTCTGCGTTTTATTTCAATCCATGCTCCAATTCAAACATTATAAGCAAACATTTCAACATTTGATCGTCAGAAATAAACTTCCGAAACGGTTCCGTATTCATCAACGCGCAATCCGCGTAGCGGTAATTCGAAACGCCGAAAAAAACTCGGTACGAATGAGACCGAATAAAATCAACAGCCGAGTTATCGGCCCACGGGTCATTGAGTGCGGGGCACCCAGTGAAGCGCGTAATCGTCGATGAAGAAGTAGGATCAATTTCAGACGAACCAACGGCCCCAGCTAATTCGCAACCAGGATTGTATTATCCGAGCACTAGAATGCTGCGAAATTACTTAACCATGATAATATAATTAGGGTTGAAGAGAGCGAATAAAGTTCAGCATCCACGAACTTTAATGAAATTGCTCAACAAGGCAACGTTGAAAGCAAGACAGAAAAAAATACGAACTAGGGGATTTAACACTTACAGCATGAACGGCTTTTGTTTATTATGCAGTATTGAGATAATTCAATTCCTATGGTAAACCCTTGTCCATGAAACATCGACCAAACAACATCGATTGGGATAATATTCCCTTCCTTCGGTTTAAACTGTTTTGCTGAAATTAGAAGAGCTGCATACTTACGTGGCACCGAAAATCATTTTAAACTTTTAGTTATGCTGTATGAAGAATGAAAAATAATCGCCAATGTTCGCTCTGCTACCATTTCAAAACTTCAAAATAATTTCAACGATTTTTCCAATGTCAACTTACGGGAAGTTGATCGAACATACTTTAGAATGGGCGACATTTCAGGTTCAAACGAGTTTCTTCCTATGCATTACCTTATTACGGCACGTACTATATTCAGGTGAAGTTCAACAGGCGAGTCACGTATTTTCTCGTAATTGAAACGAAGGGACTCTGCATAACGTTAGTCATATTAGAATTGGATACCGGGCAAACAAACTTGAAAATGCTGCGGGGGAGCCGGATTTTCCCTTCGTTTCTTCGCTTTCCAGGTTTCCTAAGAATATCGACGAGGAGCGACCCAGGAAAGTGGAAATTGTCAACGCTTTTGGGGTGAGTACAAGTAATTTACGATCTTGAATAATAATCATTAATAATTTAAAAACCAAAAAAAAAACTCAATCGGTCGATTTTCAAAACACAATCCCTTCATAGGTTTTGTAGAACGCCGATTAGAGGCCGGCCGATAGAGACTATTGAATCTTGGAATGGAATTTCCATTCGTTCAATGTCGCTTGGATGTGATCGGCCTACAAAGGATAGAGAGATCGAATGGAAGAATGCCACTGACGGAGAAGCTTTAAACCTGATTGCCAATCGCATGCCGTTTCCCGTTCAGTCAGCTATTGCTGGCAATTGATTTGAAACAGCATGAGAAAAACTCGCTGACGAAAACTAGCGATTTCTTGGGCATGACAGCAACTGATGACTCCAGTAAAAAAATAAATCGTTTCATAGTCGAATAGAATTTTTCCCGTTTTGATGAAGTAAAAATATCAGCGTTCACCGAAGAGCCCAGTTTTCCCAAACGAACGACAACCGTTCGTACAATGATGATAATTCAAAGCTAAGTATAAACGATTAAATAAAATACGTTGGGGGAATAGGCATTTTTTGGAACTTGGAAAGCAACCAGATCTGGTGGGAAAAATGCAAATTCGAGTTACTAGTTCAACTCAAGAACGCTTTAATTTTGAATTACGTAAAATTTCGAGCAAATCGTACGTTAAAAAAGTTAAGCAAAAATAAATAAAATAAAAATCACTTTTAGACGATGAGAAAATAGGTCGAAGAAAAATAGAAGAATTTTAATAAAGAGAACTGTTGAAAATGCAGCTGAAAATGAAAATGTTTAAAATGATTTCGATGGAAAGAATCACTAGCATCAACAACAGGCATATTGAATACGAGTGACATCCAACCGTCGAGCCTGGCCTAATGCCAGCTCAGACCGACAGACGAGAAACAGATAACAAAATAATACAAAGAATCGTCCCAAGAAATATACCAAGCCACCAGGAAATGAAAGCGGAAAAGTCATTTCCACGCACTCGATCGATATCATTGGCACACCTTCAAATAGCTGTAATGATTGAGCGTTTTCTATGCATTCTGCCAATTGAGGTAGCTCCTTTCAGGAAAACGCGATATTATGTACTCTCCTTTTTATACTTTTCTACGACGCCATTTTGCGCTACGGAAAAATTTCGTTTTGCCAGAAAATATTGTTTTTAAAACCCCATTTACACGAGATAATAAAATCGGCGAAGCTCAGCAATTATTTCGTCCCATTTTCGAGAACCTACAATAATTGAATGAAATTAATTGCCGTCAATTAGTTCCCCGGATCGCTTCACTTTTTGAAGTACCTAAATATTGGTCCACTTTCGTATTAACACGCGTGGTCAGTTTGATTGCTTTATAGGCGTTGTCTCGTACGTTTTCTGGCCATGTGGAAAAAAGAAGATCGGTAGGAAATCAAGCCATTCTTCCTCTACATCAGTTAAGCTCAGTTGATGGCGAATATTCATGAATTCAAAACTTTTTTTTTTTTTTTTTGCCAAATTAATTATTTTATTTTTTATTTTTTTTTTGAAGTTGAGGAATGTTTGTTATTTATACCTTGGTAACGTACAACGTCTCTGAAAATTTCAACTTCATAGCTGTCTCGAAGGTAGAGCAAAAAATAAAAAACTTTTTGTTTCCGAAAATCTGAAACTGACGGTTTCCGTGAATGCTTTTATAATTTTGACTTCGTTCTAAGTTGGCACAATATCAGTTGAAATGTCTACATCAAGATTTTGACTAAGCGAAATTCTCCAATTTTGTTGTACTGAATGCATAATAAATGTTAAATTTATTAAATGGTCTATTTTGTGTGCACTCTAATATTGATTGTTGGTTCTTTAGGGAATTGTTCGAATGGTAATCTGCTTTCAGAGAAAAAGTGACGTCAACAACGTGGTAGCTTCCTTTAGTTCGAGTTATTTTTCAAATTCGAAAAACCCATTAAAACCCACAAAAAAAAAAAAAAAAAATGGTGCGAAAATTGGTCCAAAAGCCACAGCCGCTAGTACGGAACATTTTCCTTAATAAGTACTGTATTCATAGAAATAATTGTTGGCTATTACAATCAATTTTATGAGGGAAAATTTGTTCGATGCAGGGGAACAATTATTCGTCAATTTTTAATTTTTTATCGACTAAATTGATCTTGGGCCAACGGCTCATTATTGGATAAGACCAAAAGATCGTTAGCATTTTTGTGGAAAACTAACCCTCCTCTACATAGGATTACACTGCAAGTAGGTGATATTTTGAAAGAAAGTGCAGCACGTTTTGAAATAATCAAAGGCATCTTAAGAAATTCTACGAACGTCTTTCTCTCAGCAGCGGTCGTTCTAGGCACCTGCAATGTTACGTGAAATCTCTAAACCCCATTAATGGGGGCTTCTAAAGAAACGATAGCAGGTGTCCGGTCGCCATCTGCGGCGGACGCAATATCCAGTCGAACGAGTGCAGACAAAATACCCCTGGTCAATCTTCAAATTGAGAACACTTGAAGCCCAATTGCCCAAAGTAAGTAATAACTTGGTGAGTATAAAAAAAATAATAAAACACGAGGAAAATAAAGAACAAGCTATGATCGAATAGCCTTAAAACATTTTCACACGAACTGTTGCAATTGCGATGTCACTTGTCCGCCGTCGCAAAATGGAAGTACTGGGTGGTGTATAAAAATTGTACAATTTTTATTCTGACATGTTTTCAGGAATATTAACACTTTCTCACAAAGAAAAATTGATAATGCTCACTGCTATTGAACTCAAGGCGTTGTTGACGATGTTAGGGCGCAATATAGTATGCGCATCTTCACACCGAGTTGCGCTCGGTGTCGCAACAGATGGCTTGTGGGATGGACCAACGAACACACAGGAGACGGCTCTTACGGATGCGACCGGTTGTATGCTAATTGCATAGACATGGGCCTGTCATCTATTGTTTGCTGCATTATGAATAGAATTAAAAAACTTTTTTTTCCTTTGCTTCATGTCAAACGCTGTGCTCGACAACTAGAACTGTACTTTAGAGAAGGGAACATTTGAAATTTCCCCGGTCTACCATTTTGCTCGTTTTAGTGTCGATTTTTGATGTTAGGAGGTGTGAAGGGAGAAAAACCAGGCTCAACCATACAATTAGGTAGGTACATGGTGTATTTTTAATGTTTTGTACCAAAATTTATTGCATTTCTCAACATGCGCAGTTTTAGCCGAGATAACATTATTTCCAACTTTAAAGTTTTCCAAGATTTGTAACTTCAACTCCGGATAACGTCCACCAAAATTCGTCAATTAATGAATATGAATAAATCAAAATATGGATAATTTAATTGATCACATCTCCCTCAGGTATCGTACGAGTATCTATCCATTTTACAATAGTTTATGCGGCATTCACCAATATCGGTGGAATTTACACGAAAAGAACCCGCTCTTCAACCTTAAACATTATTTTCATCTATTTAATGCAAAATACACAAAGAATGAACCTTATATTATTGATATACACATCATCAAATATCATTATGCTGAATTTGAGCGAAATTGATTTCAAAAAATTCCTCGCGAAAAATCCAAGGGGTACCCCTGCGAATTTTTCTAAACGATCAGTTAACGATTTTTTATTCGCCTTTCAATACAGATAAAAATCTGAAATTTTCAGCAAAGTTGTATCTTACCTAGATGTATTTTTGTGATTTTTTTCAGTTCTCGGAAAAATCTGCAAATAGTCCAAAAAAATCAGTTTCTGAACTATCGAAAATCGCACTTTAACCGTGTCTTTCGGGGTAAAAATTTATGTAAATCAATTGTTTTAATGTGCCAAAGTGTTCATCTGGATGCCTTACACACGTACATAGCAAAAAATTTGTTGAAAAAAATTTATACAGCGCCAGAGAAATTATTTTCTTTAAACCGAGCTCCTGACCGGCCGAAATGGCCTTTGGCAAGGATGATAAATTAAACTAATGTTTTTAAAAGTTTTCGAGAGCTATTCTTATAGGAAATTTAACGCTGAATCCGAATTTGACGTTAAAACAACGAGAATATGACGACAACGATACGTTTTCCCATTTTTTGTGTTACACTGCTTTTCTGTGTTTCAACTTTGGAAATTCATTGCAATACTTAAAGCACTGTTAAATAATATTTCAAAACTAATTCTTACAGAAAATTAGACGTAGAAATTGAATTTAGTGCGAAAAATGGTCAATTGTGTAGATTTAAAGTCATTCAATCAAGTTTTTTCGATTTTCATAGTTTGGAGTTTTAACTCAGGAACTTATCTCGCCACGTTCGCTAATTTTCAAAAAATAATTCCTGTGTATCAATTTGAGAAAATTTAATTTAGAAACAATTAAAAATAAAAAAGACCACATTTTTTCGTTTCCGAGATATATTTTTTTTTTTTAATTTTTCTTCGAGTGCTTATAATTCCACGGGGATCAAAAATAAATATAATTTCAAATATACCCAAAAAGCTTCAAATATCGCCAAAAAAAAAACAGCTAAAATATGTCTACACTCAATTTTTTAAAAAAACGAAGGCTTATTAAAAAAAAATTTCAGCCGTTGTCAGCGTGTGCAGACATGAATTTGCTTCTATTTGACAACTATGGTTACGTTGTCCCAGTTTCTCTATCAATCGTATACCCACGGATTTTTGATTTTCACATCAAGCCGCTCTAGTTATGAATAGAATTAAAACTTGTTTTCCTTTGCTTTATTACAAACGTTGAGCGTTTTTCTCGTTTTAGTTTCGATTTCAGGCTCGCGGGATGGTCAATAATTCACACATGGGAAAATTCAACACGTTCATTATTAATACCTACTTTAGTATTTTGTGAATCATTATAATCCCAGTACCGAACGAAAGGTACAAGAGCAATGAAAACATATTGGAAATACGAGTATAAAAAGATACACAAAAATCAAGGTCGAGAAGAACTCTATTTTTGGCTAAAAGGATACTTTTATTAGAGCGATAGTTTTTAATTACTTTTGTTTCGTATCGAGGCTACGTTGAGAGCCAATCTCGCCGGTTTTAAAGCTTTAATGCTTTTCTCGGAAGGTTTCTTAACGCTGAATCGAACGTATTGGTAATAAAGTATAGCTGTAGTTAATAACAGCTTTGCTGAGCAACTTAGGCCGCATCTAGCACGATGATAAGCGAAGAGTTAATAAAACGGTAAACTTCGTTGTTTACTTGCTGAACAGTTTCCGCTCAGCCACTATGTTTGGAGATCTTCCCCACTGTTCGGCTTAACTACCGACGTAATAACCAGTTTTCGAGCCTATACCTGTTGCGAACTTTTTAATAGGGATCTGCTGATGACACTGCGCACTGAAATAGCCTCGCTGCAAAGGCCTGTAACTACTAATACTGAATAGGAGGCTCAAAAAGCTGCGAAATTGTGTGATGAAGAATTATTGTGGTTTTCCATATAGTTTTTAGTTGGATTTTTTTGGCTTGATCAAAAATTTTGAATACTTTTTGCCTTCCGTACATTTTGGTTTATTATTAATAATAAACCATTGTAATCGCCCAAGAAAAAAAATTTTATAACCCCCCTCAAAATTTGATGTTTTACGTTTCAAGGCATGTAGAATCCGAATATCCAATAGAAAAATTCTGTCTGTCCGCCGTACGCCGTTAGCAGTTTTCGGCCAAACTATAATAGCTACATTCTTGAAATTTTCACCAAAAATCAATCTCGGACCTACGACGGCCCAATTCTTGAACCAACTTGCTAGCTCAATTTTAAGGGTATTTTTGGGGGGTTTTGAGGGGGAGAAAATTGATATTTTCCAGGGTGTTTGAGAAAAATGTGTACGTGGTATCAAATCATATAGATTTTTGAACGCTGAATCGAATGAGACCATCGCCGAGTCGATAGCTTTATTGGTTCTCGAGTTATCGCAGCTTTTGTGTCGAATTTGGGAGATTTTCTGAAATTTGACTTGAGGGTATAACTCGAGTGTTTTTCAAGCTATAAAAATCGTTCTATACTCATTGGAATGGCCGTCAAACACTTTCTCCAGTTGTAGGGTAAGGCAAAAAATTTAACTTTCAATTAGGAAATTAAGAAAAATAAAATTGATTAAAATTACAATAGTTGTTACGGAGTTTTCCCTTATAGTTGCCATCTGTTTTTCGGCGAATTGTTCAGAAATGTTTAAAATAATTACTATCAGAAACGGATAGTCTTTCGAAATCATTATTGAAGCGAAGGAATAATAAACCACTGTACAATAATTTGCAGCGTTTTTACTTCCATATTACTCAAGAATCAGGCGGTATTGTTTCAGTTTTGTGAGAGGAAGAAGATAAGAGTTCAACTTGTCAATCTCGAATACGGAAATTCCCTCAAAGCGGAGTAGGTAATCTATTGTTGAAATTAGATCAGGCTCGACAATACGACTGAAATGCAAAATTCGAAAGCGTCAGCACGTTCCGAAGCAAGGCCGTACGAGCAGGTAGGCGAAGGCTAACCACTTACCTACAAGGCAAGCTGCCGGTGTGGATTTCATCCAACAACTACGACAATACATCGATTTCCTGCAGAGCCATAGAAAGTTGGAGGAACGCGAATAATAATGACGTGATTGATGAACGTGCTTGTGATCTCTTTTCGGTTAGGAGAGAAAACCATCAGTATACCTGACTTCCATCTATCACAGCTCCGAACCTGTCCCCGAGCAGTGTCCAATAAATTGGCCAAGTTTCGACGATCGTTGAGTTTCTCGTGAATTCTTTCATCGAACGCGTGACCGGTATCACGTAAGAGGGCTAAGAGCAGGTTTAGACATCCGAAGTGGATTTTCTACGAAGCTCTACATTAATGACTGTACAGAATTTCGGGCAATATGTCAACATTGATTTATTTCGGACCGCTAAATGAACTCCATGAACAGTGAGTGGTAATTCAGAGAAGAGTCTCATAACGCAATTAGGAGAAATGATAAAAAGAAGTCGATACTGTTGACGTAATTCGAATCATTAGTAAGATTATCATGGATTACCTGATTCCACAGCTCTCCTGACAGCTCAAGCCGAGATGAACTATCCGCTGACTGAACAACTATTGTCAGACCTCGAAAATGTTTATTCGAGGTCGCAAAAACAGATTGTTATTATTTATGTTTCCCGTCCTTTTTGCAAGAGATTGATGAACCCGCCACGAAAGAATGATGAAATAATAAAGTAAAGACCGAACATTTTCACCAACCTGTCTCAATCTAGAAGTTTCTGTTTGATAGAATCTGCGTTATGGACGATAATAAATTATACATCAACTCGGGTGAAAAAGTAACAAAAAATAATACTCAAGAGTGCGCCAAAGGCCTACAATTTAAATCGAACTTTTGTCCAATTTAACTCTGAGCTGAGAACACGCGGGACAAATTGCAATAGGAACTGTAATTGAAATCGATGGCAAGCGGCGTTGAGATTCTCATTAGTCGACGTCACAAAAGAACTAACATTAGCTCCTATTTGATCGAATACTTCACTCCCAGTAATTCCAAAAAGTATATCAGCCATCAGTTATCCAAAATGGCGGATGTAATTAGACGAATAGTGAACAATGTGACAAAAGAAACCATGTTGGTAGCCCAACCATTGAGTAGGATTAATTTTTTTGTTGAATTGACGAAATTGAGGTGGTTTTTTTCATCTATTTTTTATTTTTCAAAATGTACATCTAATAAAATTAAGGAATCACTCTTATTCTTAACATATACAATACACAAAGTTCTATGATACAGTTTCTCATTTATTAGCCACAAACTCTTCTCATTCGAACAATTTCCACTCGTAGATAATATTTTACTAGGGCTTCGATCTATTTTCGTTGAAAGCCCGTGCTTCCGTTTAAATAATGTTTGTTTTTTTCGTAATAAATAGCATGTTCTCGGAGGACCGTTACTGTCTTTTAGATACCATCTGATACCAGGAGGGTTCAACTAAGGATTGAAGCAGATCCGGAGCAGGAGCAGCTTTTTCACGAAACATGTGCTCAGGGTTATTCGACGATTCGGAGCGTATCAAGTCACGAAGGCTATTAAGGACGATAGCGCTTCTAACACATGAAAGTGTTTACTCCTATTTAGGAAAAATACTCACACGCACACACACAATTAAAAATAGTTAATTATCTTCAATTCTATTTATCAACTCGAAGAACTGTCGTTTTGAATTGATAAGATAATTATTAGTTGGTTTTCTTATCTATTTGAAAAATGACCCGGAAAGCCAAAAATCCCTCCCTCAAAAAAAGTAAATTATATATTAATTGTATGAATTGTTTTACTGCTTTGTTGAATCGTAATTTCTTATAAAACATCCTTCTGATGAAATCGTTAAATAACATCATACTTTTGAAAAATCTATTTAAAAAAACTCATAAGTTCGTACATAGAAATAATTTTAAAATACAGCATAAATAACAATTAAACGTACCCATATGAAAAAAGTACTTATAAAAATACTTATAAAAATACCTATATAAATTAACAGTTAATACATTCGTACCTTA
Source organism: Tupiocoris notatus (assembly GCA_037159825.1). Classification (NCBI taxonomy): domain Eukaryota; kingdom Metazoa; phylum Arthropoda; class Insecta; order Hemiptera; family Miridae; genus Tupiocoris; species Tupiocoris notatus. The sequence goes on along the minus strand of JASJUZ010000674.1, from coordinate 93,022 downwards.
ATAATAGAGGGAAAAAATACATTAGCGCAGTGAAGATCGTTAAATCGTCGTCAATACAGCCAATAATGGAAGCCTATAATAAGGTAGCTGCATTTTTATTGCCATGCCGAGAGTTATTTATTCATGCAATCATTTGTAGGAGGAAAAACTGTAATTTTACCGTGAAAATAAGCTGGGGATCTCATGAATTTAAATAAACGGCCACAAACGGCCCCGGCGGTTGATGCCATAAATGAATAGAAACCTCCGTACAGTCAAAACCAATTACAAGGTTAAAAACGTTGCAAAGGATCGTACAGAGGCTTATTATCCCTCGGCTTCAATTATGATGTAAGAAGACCATCCATTTGTGATAGTAACTAATCCGAACATTTTTTGTGAACGTTATAAGGGAAAAATACATAGCAACTCTAAAATTTTTATTCATTTTTATTCTTCTAAAAATGTTCAGAAATTCATACCAAATACACTTTTGTCTGAAAAGCAGTGGATAATATGAACTTTCTCTCCCTCAAAACCCTTCAAGAATACTATTAAAATAAAGGTAGCGATTCGGTTAAAGAATTGAGTCATTGTCAGACCAAGAATGATTTTTGGGGAAAATTTCAAGAATTTAGGTTTCATAGTTTTGTCAGAAAAGTGTTGACGGTGTAGGGCGGATGGAGAGATTTTTTTTAATTGGATACTTGGATTCTACAAGCCATGAAACGTAAAACATAAAATTTTGAGTGGGTGTTGGATTTTTTCTCGGACTATTACAATGGTTTATTATTGAAAAATAAACCTAAACATCAATCCAATTCGTTCATCGATAGAGTGTTTTCCTGTTAAATCTTTATAACAAAGTTCATTGTTCCACAATCAAAGGAAGATCAATCTTTAAAAAATAACAAATTTTTCCGTCCATTTAATTTTTGTATTTAACGAGTTTCTTCAAACTTTCATTGTCGATTCTCGGTCTGAAATTTTTTTAAATGTCAGTAAATTATTAACGTTACGCTATTTATTGAGAAAAATCACAAAGCGAATATTGTCAATATAATTTGTAAATAAACAAAGTAATACACCAAACAATGTCAGTACATCGTAAAGAAATAAAAAAAATCGACGATTCTTTTAGACTTCAGTGTCTTTTGTCGTATTTCAAAAAATTATATTTTAAAATTGGATATATTTAAATATTGGGATAAATTGATACGAAATTCAGCGTTGACGATTCTTGCGCATAGGACATTGTACAGAGTTGTCGTTAAATTTTAGTAAAACTTGTGGCAATTAGCATTTTTCAATATTCTTATGATTGTAGATTAGAGGGGAAATTGGGATACAAGAATCAATAGTCGAATAAGGAATATTTTTTCCTCGATATCATCGCACACAAATACATAATTTTGTTTCGAAAGCGAAAGAAAATGTAAAGGTATGCGTCGTTGGGGAATTAATACAAATTTATATCGGTCGACTTTCTAAACGTGGGGGCAATATTATATTCATCCGACCATTTTCGTATTGAGAGTTGATATCAAAGTGATACTTTGAATTTAGTCACGAATCCTATTTCACTACGACCGGAGTAGCAGTCGTCTTTGAAAGCAATGAAAGGTCGTGCGATTCGTCAACTGTGAACTCAATCTTTGAGAACGGTAGCGATAAACGACAATTGCGTCAGGACTTTCAACTCATCAAGTGAGCCGACAGTATCGTAACCTGGAAAACTCGCTCGTTCGGCGTTCTTGACGGTCTCACCGATAAAATACATCGTAATTTCACGGGTCGCCCGGCTATCGTCTTCGATGCTTCGTTTGTTTAGAAGCACGGCCACTTTGGTAAGGTGGACATTTATATTGCCAGCGCTAGCAAATTTCGAAGGCTACCAAGAGTTCCCATGAGGATCATTTGCCTTTATAGCTGAGCTTTTCGGCCAATTATAGTCGGAGAATGGGTAAATTTTCTCAACATTAATGTCCTCGCGAGAAGCTGAGTTGGATTCCATCAATGGAGAATTTTAATTTTTTTCTTCGAAAGTGCATACTACGTGAAAGGTCCTTTTTTGGAAAAATGGGATCTAATTTTTAAAAAAGCTGCAAATTATCATGGTTTTTTATTCCTTTGCTTAAATTATGATTCAAGAGGACCATCCATTTCTGACAGTGAATATTCCAAACATTAGTGAACGTTTCAAAAAACAGCATATTGGTAGTTATAAGGGAAAACTCCTTAGCAACAACGGTAATTCCGATAACCCAAAAATCGAAAAAGGGGATACTTGAAAGTTTTTCGTAACTAAATTTGTGATATCAACAATTCCTACCGGTCTAACTTTCAATCCACTCTCATCTTAGTTGTGCAGCTATATTTACGTAGCAAAATATACAACTCAAGCAAACACGTTTCAACCTGTGTTTTCGTGTTATTGATTTTGTACATTTCGCTCTTCATTCCATTACGTAATAATTACAATTCAAGGCCCTGTCATGTTTAATTAGCCGAAACCTATTTAATCAACAATTTCCCCTCGGTATATTTCGCCCTCCATTTCGAAACAATTCGCGCAATAAGAAATTACGCCGGCCAACTTAGGCGTTCACCTTTTCGGTTCGACCATTTCTCTTCGGGAATTCCCTTTACATACTCGACGACCAAAAGGATAGAACGCTCCAACTGAGTTTCCGAGAACCAATTATGCCCCAGAACTGGCACCTGAGACTCTTATCGGCTCTTGACTCGGCTTAAATATCATCGCGTTCCTTCGATTTTAAATACGCAATCGAGAAACATGGAAGCTTCGCAGTTTCGTACGATCAAACTGGTCAAGTCGGAATCCCGTTTCTCGTTCGTTTTTTTTCCGCTCGTGAAAAACCAGACGGTCGAAGAATTTTTTGCCAAAGTGTATTGGTAAAGGGAAAAGTATTTTTGAAACTTTCAAGGAATCGCCAAGAGTAAATATTGGAATTTTCAACTACGATCGGTATTATATTTTTCGCTTGACGATGAAAAATGATGTTAAACTTGAAATTTTCAGAGAAATTGAATCATGGCATGATTTATTCTAGATACTTTTTTCAAGCGTTGAATCGCAAGGCGGCGGAAAATCGGTTTTCGAAATCAGGGAAATTCGACGCCAACAGAGCATTACGAGTGAAAGGTTTGAAAAAATAAGTCTATTGCTCGGTGGGCTTTCTCTGGGCGCCGTAGACATTTACGTTAGCAAAACATAGGTCGAAAAATGTGCACACATTCACACAGATTTTCTAATTAGCTTTGAGTTGATCGAGATTTTACCAAACTGGTATATAATGAGAAATAATAAGAGTCATTCTCAACACAATTTTGAGTTTTTTTTTTTTTTTTTTTTTTTTTTTTAGGAGCCGAAATTAAAGATGGGGATAATATTTAATTTTTGAATAATCCTTGCTTGGCTGCCGGATTTGTCAAGTACCGACATTTCTCACTTCGGATGATAAACTTATGATCGTCTTATATTTTTATTTATTTATTCATTTACACGGGCACATAGCCCAATTACATTTCTTTGAAATAAAAACCGTCTAGCGGTGAACACAGTAAATGGTTAACCGGGGATAGAAGAAGGTACAGACAACAATAAGTGACATCTTCAACTGGCTTGAGAAGAAGACAACACTGGCAGATTGGCATAGATGTCAATATCGATGAGGCTCTATATACGCTATATAGAAGCACTATTCCTAACGGTAGGAACTGAGATCCCTCCACTTTTGGAACATCCACTGTAATTGGGCGTCTCGGATAGTCGATCGACAGATTCGTTCTCAGGTTCGGACAGATAGCCGTCGAATGTTTTTACGCAGAGCAGATGCCGAACGATTCTTGTCAATGAGAACGTTGAACTCCACGAGGAATAGGGATCGAGGCTCCACAGGCCCTTGACTTGGTTGAATATTCAGCAGCAACATCGGTCGACATGCTGCGTCGCCTCGAAACGGTTTACGGCCGAAATACATCTTCGAAACAACACAACTATAGCAGCAAAAGGTATCGGCATCTGTCGGCATAGAAGAATAAATTCCGCCGCCAAGATTTGTTGGACCATAAGACGACAAAGAAGTACTCAGGGTAAAATAAATAGCCGTTCAAGAAGCTTGCCGTTTTCAGTCTTTGAATTTACAGGGAGTACAGCGAGCAATTCAATGGAACTGAATATTTCAAAATCCAAGCTAGATATTTTCCCAATATTAAAAAAAAAAAAAAAAAAAAAAAAAAAAAAAAAAAAAAAAAAAACACTGCTTCAGCTTTACTAACCAATATTTATCCAATTATCCTCTGGTATCAAGCGGTCCAAAAACCGTGCGATTTTTTCGCTGGGACTACATTTGTGGTACACTCGTGGCGTTCGGTGGAATTGGATAGTATTTTCGGTCATCAGTAGCCAAGGATAGATAACATCCTCATTAGAGCACACTAATGGCATATCGTTACATACAAACGATAACAGGGGAACATACTTTCAACGAACAACATGGAAAGTTACAATTTCCTTAGCACGCAGCAGGGGCACTTTATTGCAGCTTATCGGGACTCGAGCTGCTTTGAAAAGCTTAGGCTTACAAATCTCTGCGTAGTTTCGAAGGCGAATCGATATCGGCTGTTACTGTACAGAACGAAAGATACTTCTAAGTACTAAAGGTGCTTCCAAAGTACTAAAAAGATTCTGATCCTCCAAAAAAATCGTAAAAATAATTTAAAAAATAGTTATTATATTAGTAAAACAAAAATAAGAAATAAGTAAAGATAATCTAGCGTGCTCGGTCTAATTTGTATGAAAATCGGGAGCATAATCAGAATCTGCAATGAATAAAAGGGGGTCCTCAATTGAAAAAAAAACCCTACAAATTACTGTACAGTGGTTTATTATTCCTTAGCTTCAATAATGATTTAGGAAGACCATCCATTTGTAATAGTAACTATTCCATGAATTTTTTAACGTTTCCACCTAACAACACATGGTTACTATAAGGGAAAACTCCATAGCAACTATAAAATTTTAATCTTTTTCATTTTTCTTAATTTTAAAATTAAAAGCTAAACTGTTAATCTAACGGTACAGCTGAAGAGTGTTTGACGACCATTCCAACGAGTCTATAACGACTTTTATAGCTACAAGAATTCTGGAGATGCCCAATTAGTGAAAATCCCAAAAAAAATTTACACAAAAGCTACGATCACTCGAGAGCCCGCGATGGTCTCATTCGATTCCGCGTCCAAAAATAAAGCAATTGATACCAAATACACATTTTTCTGAAAAACGTTGAAAAAAAGTCCCCTCAAAACCCCCAAAATTCAATAAAAAATTGAGGTAGCGATTTGGTTAAAGAATTGAGCCTTTGTCAGGCCAAGATTGATTTTTGGTGAAAATTTCGAAAATTTAGCTCCAATAGTTTCGTCAGGTAAGTGTTAACGGCCGACTCGGACTCTATACACACCATGTTACATAAAACAAAATATTTGAGTTGGTGTTAGAAATTTTCTTTTCTCAGAAGATTACAATGGTTTATTATTGAATAACAAACCAATAAATAGGGTATCTAATCAAGAAAAATCCCCACTCTTGCAGTATGCAAAAACTTGGTTTATAATTAGGTACTTTGAAAAAATTAATTAATTAATTAATACAAATCAAATTAAAGTATTCGTTGAAATTATTTTTCACTCCCTGTTATAGTATGCAAATCGATGTACCAATACATAGTTTGGTTCGAATGCTTCCCAAAAAACAACGTTCAAAATACGGACCACATCTGTTCCAAAAACACTATGGCATTCGACCAAAGTAGCCGTTTCCAGCGAAATTATACATACATGCAATTCAATTTATGCAAAAGAACCGAACGTGGAAATACGTCAGGTAAAGGCCCGGACGGTGGTGGAATAGGCGAACAATGCAACAAACAAACTACACAAGGTGTGGAGACTTGTGTGAAGACGGAAGGGAAGGGGGGCGAAGGTGGACGACGGGAACAAAGAATGTGAGGAGAATCCTCAGGTGGGCCTTTTGGCGACCAGAGCCTCCCACTTACCACGTACGGTAACTACCATTGGTACGTGGAGCGTTAAAAATAAATTTCTTGCCAGTTGCAGTAAACGTAGCCTCTTCACGAACTCAACGACTTTTCCTGTTATTGAGCAAGATGCCTTTGAAGATAACATATCTTAACTAAACACGGATGACACTTAAGATAAGTAAGAAGTATCGAGGCTCACCTAGGTGGAGCGAAAATCGAAGCGTACCTCTTCAGCTAGGATGATGATGGCGTTAATAATTTTTCCAAAGGCACAATTTCAAGTTTTCACCGGTGAAATAATTTTCCACAATTGAACCGATTTTAATCTCGTGTATGAACGCTTGTTTATTCTGATTTTATACGACAGTACCGAACCGCTCGAACAACTGTTGCTTCCACGCGGGAGTATCCCACTGAACTGACAACAACAACGGAGGTTTCCCGTCCGGTGGCAGGAGTAGGAGAATCGGTGGGCAAGTCCCCTCTACGTCTCCCGATCCGGTCATCCCGTCTCTTTTCCTCTCGAACATTTCGTACACTGTCATTCTCCTACCTGAACTGGAGGAGGCGGCTTTCAACGTGGAGCGCTCCCTGGCGACCCGACCTCCGGTCGCTCGGGCTCCTCAAGGACTCATCCAACTTCTGAAACCGCTTGGCACGACAGATTTACAATAACGAACTCGATGCAAAGTGGTTTGAAATCTCGCGAGTACCAATGCCTTTTCCTTTTGTCTGGAAGGGTCGAGTTGAAGACAGAAAGGGAAGAACTTTGGCTGAGGATCAAGAAGTTGGACGCAAGAATCTTGACGGTTCGAGGGCGAGAATGAATGCAAGACGTTTACTCGGGGTTATACCCTACATCTCGAGCCCTTTTCAGGAAAACGGTAGTTATGGCTTGGCAAAGGTGCAACATAACAATTATGCAGTTTCAGAGGGCGTATTAAAAAAAAAAAAAATAATAATAATAGTAATAAATTGGAGGATTCTTATTAAAATCATACTTCACCACATATTGCTAACTTAGGTCCCTGGAGTAGTCAACAATTGGGCACCCCAAGCAGCAATGTACCTATTAAGAGCTGTTTCACGCTCAAGCCACAATAAGAACTCGTCATGCCCCATCAAAACGATGAACCTTCAGGAATTAACACCTCTTGACTAACAACCGTACGAATCAATATCAAAAGATAAATAACTGCATTCCACCTTAAGACCACTTTTTCAGTTTGGACATTGCCCACTTTTATTTTTCTGGCTGACGATTTTCGCTATTTGAGCGACAACAACCCAAACCTGGAACCTCTTCGCTCTTCAGAAGCCGGCGTTTGCTGTGCTGCATCAAAATTTTTGGTGATAGGGCCTACATTTTTGAAGGATGGCGGGGAAACTTACCATCAACCTCAGCGTCATTTTGTTGGAATGATTAATGTGTTGGCTTCATTAATTTTAAAAAAATACAGGTTTTTTTTAAATTAAATAAGCCTCACCAAATTTTTGCTCTAGTCTGTGTAGTTTTTAGAGTTTTAGTGTTCGTTTCAAAATTAATGTTATTTATTTATTTCTGTGTTGACGACTCAGTCAATAGTTATAAAATTTGTTATAGGCTGCCCAGCTTGTTTTTTTACTCGATAATATAATTTTTTTTCAAAACAGCAGCAGTTCGAAGTTTACAATGATTCACAACAATAAAAGCGACGGTGTTCACCTGTTGACACCTTAATCTGGTTCCAAGCCTCGGTTCTAATAAACCGAAAGCTCGGCAAAGAGGCCGTTTTTATCTCAGTCCTGACCCCAATCCCAATATTTGACTTCAACAGGTTTTATGGTTAGAATGTCTTCAGGGATGGTCCAATATGAATATTCTAGGTCTGCAATTGCCTCTGAAAATTATGTTAATGTAGTTTTCTTCATCAAAACAAAATATATCCGTTTTCATGTCAGTTCTTTTGTTTTAACATTCTAAAAACCTGCGTGGTCATTTAAAAGTTGTTTATTGTTTATTATATCGTGCTTTGAATGCGAAACATTTTTTTCCAAGCTGACAGCCCAGAGTCCTGCCTCTTCACAACGATAGATGACTAAGAGATTGTCACAAATTCCACTGATTTTAAATGAAGTGGGCAACAACCAAAGTGAAATATGCACGTGAACGATTTATATTGATCCTTCGGCATTGATTCTTGCAATTGTCTCATCTTGAAAGGATGGAATGATAAATTCTTGTGCAAGTTCCCCCTTACCAAGAGATGTTCAATGCTATTGCATGCTTCCGAGGAGAGTACTTATGACTCTCATAATGTAAGTACTTGACTTCAGCTCAATTAGTAGATTAGTATTAGAAGATCCACTAACCGACATGGTCCAAAAAATCTCACCTTCTCATTTCATATTCAAGATTACGTCCTCAATGAGGGGTTTGCGAATTTCAGAGTTAAAGACGAGATGATGGAGCAATATTCCAAGAAAATAATTATTTTATTCAACAATTTGCGATAAAACGAGATATATACATAATTTGATGTATGTACTCTGCGTTTACAATAATGACAGATATATTTTAGACTCTACAATGCTCGTAACAGTTATATACATATTAAACGATCAAAATAAACATCGATAGCATTATTTAATTTACGACAGTACTTCATAATAAAAAGCATATTAACAAAAGTTGGTATTGCATACCCTTTTTTCCAAATATTCGCCTAACCTTTGCAAAAAAATTTTCCTTTCGCTATTTTTAATAGAAATTATAATTAGAATTGCACTTTGAATTAAATCGATACATCGAAACCCGTTATAATTGCACTCATATCCTAGAAACAAGATACATTATAGTTTGTACGACTTTTGGTTTTGTTTCTATACACAAGAACAAACAGATGTCTCAAATCGGACAAGTGCTTTCAGCCGCTCAACAAAATAGTCTAAAAAAACAACGGCGATTGCTCGAAGACTGTCGTTGATTAAAGTCGTTCAATGTGAAATCTTAGTAGTAATAATTGGAGCGTTTTATTTTTTTATTCTGACGATTTGATAGGTTTCTCTGGGATAGTGATCAAGGAAAGCAATCAATCGACGTCAAGAAAACGTTTAAAATATGAACAAGACGAACTCGGAATTAAAAAAAAAAAAAAAAAAAAAAAATGAATAAATAACAGATTAACGCTTCAACCGAGTCCAATTTGTACCGATTGACATTCTGTACTACATTTAACCCAAATGAAAATATCAAAGCTGAAATATTGACGTAAATTTTCGCCGGATAAAATAAAAAGCGAATTAAAACTGGCTTAGGGTTGGACGAATTCACCGTTGCTATTCCAATGTTCAATTTTCGGCCTCAAAAGATGATCAAGACTAATAAACACAATTCAATTCCAAAAAATATTCAAACGTTGAAAATAATCAGTTAATTATGGTCAAACTAACTACATTCCGTACTAAGAGCAATCGCCTTCACAACAATTCAATTGACCTCGTCGCTTGTCGTTTAATTCGGACTCGTAAATTTCTCTAACATTCAAATAGAATATTTTCGCTTTATAGAACTTTTTCGCTTGGCTCGACATTCTTTGGTTAGTAATGCACGTTTCAGATTTTATCCATTAAATTCATAGAAAATTAATACACCTAAATCTCAAAATAAATTTTCTAATATAAAGTGGAGCGGATTTAAATCGCGTATCATTATGTTATATAATTGATTATAGCTAGTAAGTACCTACGGTTGATAAAATGACGCAACAGGCTGACAATGACGTATTTGTCTTTTAAAAAGAGACAGAGTTGGCGATTGTTTTTCGCTCTACTTTCGTCATCTCGTACGTGAAATTTGATTGAAGGCCGGGAGAAAATATAATTTGTGCAAAATTACCTGAAAACGACTTGTAAAATAGAACGAATTAAGTGGATTAAACTAAAAACCCAATCGTGTGATAATATATGGCGGTAAACAGTGCGATAAAATACAAATTCCGTGCGTAGAAAACTTAATTAAATACTCGACGTTACATTGGAGTGCTGATAAAACAAAGTTGTGTACGGAATAAAAACATGAAGCATCCCCGATGCGCTATCCGAATAGAATTCATTATCCCGCGTTTTTAGCGAATCACAAGGAGAACTTGAACAAATAATTTATGGTACGGTTCGAATACCTCTGTTCATATTATGAACGCCCAATCACTTAACCAGACTAGCTCTAATGTAGAGGAGAGAATAATATTATTTGTTGACTATAAATGGGGAACACCAAAGAAATCATACATCGAATAAATTCTTTGATTAAGGTAAGTCGTTCGAGTTACGGAAATTCCCTCGGGGCGATTCCGATAAAATCGATTCATCATCTCGTACCGTATTCGAGCAGTACGTTAATTCAATTTAGTTATAGCAAAATTATGTGCGTGCCTTTCAAATTGGAAGACTAATGCCTACGTTATTGCATCTTAAACCGTTAAGGGGCTCGTCCCCTCCCATATTTTGGAAATAATTTTTTTTTTATCCCCGATCATTCCAAATCCTCCAGTTCAAACGAAACAATTCAACACCTCAGAGTCCTCTGTTTTCGCTTCTTCTAAATAACAAAATAAAACATTCTCATCAGTGCTAGGAACACTCGATTCTCACAATTTTCACGACTAATGCCATCAAATGCCAGTTTGGTAAGAAGAGGGGGTCGCGAAGAATACTTTCAAAAACAATCACAAAAAAATTAGAGACTAGAGTATCACTGAAAGATTGAGATAGTACGAATGAATAAAACACGTCAACGGGGTACTACTTTCACTTAATTAACGTCTCTTTAAAGCGAAAATATATTGAGTAATATCGTGCTCTCGGGTCAATAACCAATTAGGAATTCATATTCATTTTATATTTTTAAAACTGTGCCTATTACCTTTGTAGCAACTTTCACAGAAAAATAAATGTTTACTTTAAACGTTAATGAAAACATCATTCCAGGAATTCATTTTCATTATTATTATTTTATATTATTATTTTCAACGTCCCGCGGTAGATAGCGACTTCTGAGAGGTTACTTTTTAAAAACATAGTCGGAATTATATTTTCTTTATACTAGAAAAAGCTAATTAACCAATCATATGAAACGCGGCGCTAGGATAAATTGGCTTTGCTATGTTCAACGTGGCAAACTACAATTTGGAGAGCGCGATACACTCGTTTATAACAGTACAACCTAAAAAAGCACCAATTTCGACAATCGAACCTATTCAATAAATAAGATTCCTCCGAATTTGGTCAGTCTAGATACATCTAAATCGAACGATCTTAAGCCTGGAAAACTACGATTCATCGGGAAATATTATAGATACATCGTGGAAAATTCGAGAACTACAATCGACTGTTGGAAGATAACCGTAGGGAAAGACAAGAGGAAATCGAGTACCAGTAAGAGTGGCAAGAGATGTTTTTCTGAAAAACATTCATCGTTGGCACTAGTTAGCCGAAGATTGAGAAGTGAAGTAATTGTTTAGAGAACAGAAATCTTTTCACCGTGTCATTCAACATACAAAAAATCATTCACACTACGCTCATGATCATACAGTTATAGTAAACTGAAACAATCACTGACCCGCGTGGGTCATTTTTAACAACAGCAAAAGGTATTGCATACCTTTTAGTAACAAACGTTCGAAAAAAGCTAAGTACATTGTGCTTGGCACGTAAAATTGCTTTAGTACGATCAACTTACGTTAGTCTCATAGATGAACGCGGAACAAATTGGCTCCGAGTCAAAGGGATAAGTAGCATCGGTCTCGACCATGGATAAAAAATGTAAATATACTCAATAGAAAAATAAATAGCAAGAACAGGGATTTTTATAAACGTGTATTGTATTTTTTATGAACGCGGAAGCTTGAAAGGGCAAGTGCAAAACTGCATATCAGTGTGAATATTCAAAATGCCTATTTTGGAAGCAAAAAATCGATTTTCAAGCGGATTTGAATTTTAAAGAGAGAGTAAATTTAGAAATTAGCTGTTATCAGAAAAACTCGGGGATGATAAGAGACGATCTTTACACATTCAAAATGAGGTTATGCTGTGGGAAGTATTTGAAAAATTTCCAACACCTTGTTGACAGTCTTCGCTTACATAAACAACAGCAAACTGTTTTACGGGGTCAGAAATTTAAAATTTTTTTGAGGACTAACGTATTAACTCTTATCATTACCAAAACGTAACAATGCTCTTTCGGGCTTTCAAACCCGAAACAGATGGGAAGGAAAAAATAAACAATATCTTAATTCGAAAAGAGAAGAGAAGCGAAAACAGCAATAATAACACCAATCGTGAGTCCTGGAGGGTTTGTTATGCGAGTTAAGATCACGGTGTCGCCACGGAGAAGCACGAACCAACACATTCATCATGAGCTAGGCTCGTCTGGATCCATTTTGATGGCCGGTTGGTCGGTCGAAATTTTGGCTAGCGCTTCCGAAAGAGTGTGTTTGTATCGACAGTGCGTTCTGAGATTATCACTTCGCGTGTACGTTGCTTGGCATATCGGACAGACGAACCGGCCTGGGAAATGAACGTGATAGTGGTTTCGTATGTGGGTAACAACTTTGCCGCAGAGCCGACATCTGTGAAGATTCGTGCAGCCAGGTAGCCTGTCAAATGCCATTTTCATATGAACCGATCGTGTGCCTGAAAATAAGAGCGAATTTTCAGCGCATTTGATAGCATTTATGTACGGGTAAGGCTGTGCGATTTAGCTAGATTTATATGACTACAGAAAGAGCGGACAGCGATGTGACTGGTCGAAGTCAGTTGAGAGATTTGCGTTTTTCTGCTGCCATCAGATCGCAGTATGCTCTTCAGTGTTTTCTGACAGCACGTGAATCAAGCTTCAGAGTAAAAATTCTTTCCCGGCAACTCACTGGCCAGCCAAAAATTCAAGCAAAATCAAAAACTTATCTAATAAAAACGTAGCCAAGATTTGTACAATTTTGTTACAATTAGAACGATTTGGACAAGCGTCTACTAATGTTTTTAAGAAGCATTAAAAAATTTTCAGCTATCGTGCTTGAAGGCTATTAAAAGGAATAAATAGTTTGTTTTCAGTACGTGCCATCAGTTCGATGCCTTTCTCTTCACTTGGTAACTCTGTAGTGGTACAGATCAACATACAATATGGACCGAATGTCCATGGCATCCGAATTTATGGCAGGTCAATTATGACCTGCCGACCTTTCAAGCTCCCACATTCGATCGATGGCTAACATTTGTGGAAATGGATGGTTAATCCGAAGTAACGGAATTATTATAACTTCGCTAAATTATTGTAATAGTATAGAGACTCGTTTCAGATCTCTTGTTTGTCTACAATGATTTCACAATTTCAGGCATCGAGACTTGTACACTTTTCGCATAAAATCCTCATTTGCTAGATTTTGAGCTTATATCTCATATTTTTCAGGGTCCAACTCAATATTAACGAAATACTAGGTAAAAATTAGACTCACATTGGAGCCATCGCGTCCACCCAAATTCCATCATGGTTCGTTCCGAGACAAAACCTATTTTTGCTATCAACCTTCGAATGGCAACATTCATTTTTCAGAGCTCCTCCCTCAGTTTTTCATGATTTTTTTCAGTATTAGGATTTAACTAAGGCTAATTTTCTTTACAGCTCCGAGAAAACGAAAGCTGTTCCAAAATTTATTAATATCTGACTAGATTTTTCCTGCCTTTCAACTTGTCTATTAACTTTTAAAACTTCAGCTTGATAACCGCTCAATCTCTCGCCGTAAGCCATATGTATAAGAGCGTCAAATAATTGCTCACTGGATCCCACTTAACCTATGCCAGTTGAAATATATGCCTCTAGGTGGTGCTCTCCGCACTGGTCGAGTATGTTGAATCTTGTTGGAAGAAGCCGCAGCTGAAAAGTATCTAAGGAGAAAAGAATGCGAACCAAAGCATGCACAAAACTACACATCATGCGAAGCGTTAGTCAAGCAGGGAAAAATTATGAAGCTATGTACAAAAATGCCAGCATCTCTAACCTCGTTAATTTTCATTGCCTAACGGTAGTCGAAGCTATTCGCCCAAGATAAGGGCAATTGCTTAGAAAAGTTTCTCATTGGATTCGTGTTATCAATGAGGTCCGAGTGTTTGCTTCTTATGTGGTACTTAAGGTTGTCTTTTCGCGTGTAGACATGAGTACAGTACGGACATTCGACAACCTTCGGAGAATGGCTGTTGGCGTGATGCCACTTGTTGCTCACAATTTTACCGCACAAGCGGCACCGAAAGTGTAAGGGTGACACTCGATCGAAAATACAGTCGTAACTTGCTGTCTTGGACGATTGTTTACTAACTGCAACAAGTAAAACAAGAACAAAAAAGGGCTGTATTGCGAGATACCCTTTGGCTCAAATTTGACGAGTCGCTAGCTACACAATCTAGTTGTCTGGGGAGGGGACAGAAAACCCATTCCTTCTAACCTTTTCTTTCCTCGAAAAGCAGTTGCAGCTATGGACAAATACGGATATTGAATTACACCCAGTGAAACAACAATTTATTTTAAATTTCCATAATTTCATAGATTCATAATCAATTAGTGCTGAGTTAAAGCTTCAGGGGCTCCAAGAGTAAAAATATCACAAAATACCGAAACATTATAAACGTGAAGGGCGTTAAATAGTATGAAGAAAATAACAATTCCACGCATCGGCACACAATGCGATGGTCATTGGTCGTAGAACGATTCAAAAATAAATAATTTTCAACAAGAATACAGTATTTCTAACAAATTGAAAATAGACAAATCTAACGGGGCGGTAACGAACATCATTTTTAGCCTATTTTAGCCAGCAGTGGTTGAATGTAAAACGAAGGGAATTGAAACTACAAAAATATCTGATGATGAAATTATAGCTAACGTTAAAATACTGGTAGCATATTTATATTAGAAAGTGTGGAAAGAACAGGTGAAATTCTCTTAGCACCAATTTTCCAGAATGGTATAATCAAATCGGGAAGGAAATCGACCGCAAAAATATTCGGTTATACTGTCTCAAACGGTCGAGCGTTAGAAAAACCGGCAGTTTCCTTGAATTATCTCATTGGACAACTTTGGGCAGCCAGAAAACCCAGACAATTGTTGGACTCTTTCAGCGGTTTAAATAACCTCAAAAACACAATTCAGGTTATGACCATTAATTAAGTTTTCTGGGGCGCAACAGATATTTTACAGGATAGGTTCAAGGGCATACTAGAAAAGGGAGAGAGAACTTGAGCTGGGAAAATGATCGTATGAGTCAATGTATTTCAACAGGACAACTGTTCAACATGGAATTGGCAAATAAACTCGGCCAATCTACACATGATTCATTTCATCGTGACGTGTGGAAAATCTAGCTGTGAAATAAGGTGACATACGTAAAAAGTAAAACAGAAATAAAGTATTTTCCACGCTTGGCGAAAAACGGCTGAGATAACACACGTTTCAAGATGAAGCAGAAGATAAACGGCCTTGAAGTTTAACAGGGGCAGATAACAACCAGAATGCAAAGAGGGATATTATCTCTTTCAGGAATAAATAATGGCGATTGTAATGAAAAACACTGAACAGCGAGGCCTCGACAGGCGACACCAATTACAATGATATATAAAGTTAATGGTCAAATCACAAAACCTGTCAAAAGCCTTTAAAAAAAAAAAAAAAAAAAAAACTGAATAGTAAGAGATTTTTTTAAGAGAGGACACACAATTCAAAATCTATGTTCGGTTTATCGAATCTCTCCCTAATAGAAGATACAACATCGAAATTGTTGCTCATTGGCTTGAATTTATTCAACTAGTAGGTACAACGACACGACACAGACACAGAGATCGGTAATGGTAATAATCTTCAGTAAAATGCGACCTACGCGCATTAATATGTTAAAATTGAACAACGTCGACCAAAATACCAGATTGATTATTAAAAGTTGTGAATCGAAAGATAACCTGCGAATCGATTTGTTTGAGCTTAAATAAAATGGAAAAAAAACGTTTGCAACGGGTTTTAATCTCGAGAATGAATCGAATTAAATTCGGACGGCATAATGTTAGCTATACTCGTATCCAAAAGACAAGTGATGGAGCCAACAACGTTGAAATTCCAAAGACGAATAAAAAAATCGACTACTGGATAGTTGAATGGTCATTGTTGGTGTTGAAATACGTACAATGAGTTGACTGAGAGTCAATTAAGAACAGAAAAATATCAATTTCAAATAGAGGAACAATAGAGAGTCTCGAAGAATACAGGAATAATCGACAACTACGTCAACAGTTGGAGATTCTCCTAGAATACACGATGAAGGAAACTTCTATCGTCAGAAAGCAACCCAAAAATGGAGCAAATAGCTCCAGACACAAAGGGAACAGTTTCATAATGCCTACAATTAAAAAAATAAGAACGGAAAAGCGATAAGAAATTCAGGCCTTGTCAAATTGTCCCAACTAGGTCCACCAAAAATGTCACCAAAATGCGAAAAGCTTTGCTATATGTGGCTAACGATCGATAATACCTAAAATCAATAGGAGCGTCTAGAGCCCGAACTTGCAACTCTAGCGCTTAGGATGGTAAGAAAGCAAACAATTCATCACATTATGCACACACCTCCAGTGAGAAAAATATCAAGTACAAGTATGAGGGGGGCCCTGCTCACTGAATAACATTCCCAAATCAGATCAACCTTGCAGACCAGACGCTCCTTCATCAATCAGACAAAGACTAGGTGAAATAGACTTTTCTATTGTTTTTGAACGTTTCTCAATTTCGAGGAAACCGTTTACAGGATTCTATGGTTTCAAAAATTATTTCTTCAAGTTGAGACCAATTTGACGGCACCAAGCGAAGACGAAAGAAACTGACTAGAAACTATCAATAACCTAAATAAAATCAACATTTACACTTCCCACTTGGAAATATTCACCGCGTTAAATCTGAAAAAATACTCGAATAAATAACGACTATCGGTAAACGTTAAAAAAATATGCATCCACAAAAAAATAAATACATTCTGGAAATAAAATAAGATTATACATCAATCTACATTGAAAGACAGTCGTCGACATTTTACCAAGGGCTAACAATTACACCTGGCTGTTTACAGGCCCCGAGTAATTACATATTGCCAAACCACAAACACACAATTTTAAGGATGAAAGCCGAATTGAACATCGAATGTATACATGTAAGATGTAGACGTTTTTACATTGAAATATGAAAACGCGGGACGCTATGGGGTTCTGATGCGAATAGAGAGAACAATTATGTAGTTTTAAACTTTTGGTGTTTTTTTAAAACTGTTTTCCAAGCTACCTGATAAAATTACACATACAATTAACATCAGTACTGTTAATTATGGCATCTTAGCCAACAGATCTCTCAAATACGAGATGACATTTACCTTATATCTAATAGCACCACTAGCAATCAAGAGACTAATGAGTACAAATGAAAAAACTCGAAACCTGATCAGAAAAATATTCTTGGTTGCAACATTAGGGCAATTAGGACAAATCATAGTAACTATACTGTGCCCTAAGATGACTCTATTATTTTTTTAATTAAAAAAAAAAAAAATTATTGGTGAGGATAACTTTGATTTTGAATTTTGTAGGACCAGATTTATAAATTAACCATTTGCACCACGTTGAGCTTGGGAATCATTTACTGTAAGGGGCGAGTTAATCGGTGTTAAACATCGAATGAAATCGTCTTATGACAAAAATAGGGATCACTATTATAGCTCAACGTGAGAGATTGATAACTGAAAATTCGACAAAATTACATTTACGAATTTAAATCGACTCGACTTCATGGAGTTTGCTTTGTTATCAAGTTCCAAAAACTGAACCAAAATTTGACAAAGCTAAGAAGCCATGCAGTATTTCACCAGTACTTGAACCAAATTTCCCAACCGATTCAACAATATACCAGTTTGATGTTTGAAATGCGAACGAAATAAGATAGAAGAAATCGCCTAGCAATACGATACTAAAATCCAACACTTACTCCTAATAGTAACTTACCAAATACGTAATGCATTCGTTCTATGTACAGGGGTGATGCATTTTTGAGAGAGATAATGGATGGGACAATTTTTACCTCTACTTAACCAATGGTCGAATCCTTATTCATAGTTCTATTTTAGTACCATGGGACAATTCGGAAAACGTACAGCACGAAAGGTGCCGGTAGTAAAGTTGTTTAATTGTTGAAATTCGTACAATAACATCCAAGAGTAACGCCATAAAGGGATAAAGAAAGGTAGCAGAGAATAACTGCGTAATGGCATAGCTCTGATTGGGGTTGAATTACTGGAAAAATGAGCCTCCTCTAGATTCTCCCTAGACGATAATTTTCCAAGAACCTCACTAGATGATTTATACCAGGGCTGTTAGGTGTTGTGAATAGGCAAGCTATATTTGCGCATTGGCAAGTTTTATGCTGCAGTGTACTAAACCATGTTTGGCAGATTGGAGATTTCAACTTGTTTGAAAACGATTCTAAAATTAAATAGGCTCCGATTGAAGAGATCGAACAGTTCATTCTTACATCCAGAGTTGTTGCAAAAGCCTAAGCGTTTCGTCAATGGTGTAAATAATAATGAATTAATTTATAGAATGGACTAATGGTTTATGACAGAATTTACAAATAGGTCGCTTGATAGTTGTTCTGTACACTACGCAATACTCAGATTACAATAAGCTTTTAATTTTTAATATCGAGGGTGTTGCAATAGGACTAGAGAATATTCATATAATTCGCCTAAAACATTGAAGAACATAATTGTACTCAGTAATTAGCAAGATTAATCGGTTGCGGATAAGCGGGAACTGGAGGATAGACAGGTGGGACGAGGCCGTGCAAATATCGAGATGTTATGAGGCCGTGCTCGCGTCGAGTGTGGCTTTTGAGCGTGTCGATCCTCGAATAGATGGCGTTGCAGAAGAGACATTTGTGGTTGCGGCTGAAGTGAGTCTGGACATGGTGCCAGCGAGAGCGTACCGTCTTTGAGCAAAGGTAGCAGGAATACATGCCGGGAGTGTTCGGTACAGCTCTAAACAGCGTATCGTAGGCTCGCGGCGACAAATGCGTTGGATTTTGTTGACAACCCGATGTAGGGGTGCGCGGAGGCGACTGGACGACTGGAGAAGATCGTGCCAAGAGTGACGGAAGGCTGCAACCTCCCATGGCCCGGCTGTCACCTGCGAGAGAACATATACGGTCTTTTCCAACCTTTGCCCTAATCACATCAACCAAACTGGACGCCAACCGTTCGTTCACCAAATCATCCAAACACCGGAGTTCACCGAACAGCCAAAAAGAAAAAAAATAATTGTCAACCGACGTCAAGAACTATCCCTTTCAACACTATGATGGCACTCGATTTTAAAAATAATGAAGAAAATTCGAAATAGATCAAACTGACTAGAACTCAATAAAGTAAAATATGAAATACATGAAACGAAAAAAAATCAAAACATAACAACAAAAAATTGTGCCATGTCGACATAAATACAACTAGGCGGAACAAAGAATACTAAAGGAATTAAAAACGAATGCTCGAACAAAATTATCCATAACTTCTCTTCTGAACCTCTACTATCCTCCTCAGCCTTTGTAAAGAAGTAGCCCATAAAGTGCAGACTAGATTAAAAATTAACAACATAATCACAAGAAAAAAAAACCAATACAAATCAACTGAACTGAACTTGACAATATAAGAAATGGAAAAACAATAAACAGAAGAAGACAGTCAGTATAACCATAAAAACGCCTCAGATGTTTCACAGAATTTGTCAATTAACAATTTAAAAAATAATTACAACAATAAATGAAAAGTACAAATGAGTTTGGCTAGAATACAAGTTCGTCTTGATGCTCGTAGAATCACAGCCAGTCAAACGAATAATTGTACAACAACGCTCATACAACTCGCACTCAATCACCGGGTCAAAGTCGACAAATCGCTCCACTATAATTTTCTCAACATTTCAGGGCCAACTCACAAAAAAACAAATTATTTACTGACGAGTCTCAATTTTGAATACCGTGAGTGAAATCTGCAATTGAAACAATTCCAACTCCTGAAAGGGCTAGAAGGAAATGGGCGTCATCCTGTGCTTTGAAAATTCCGACTCGGGAGCTCGGCAGATTTCATTTTACAACAGCCTTACAATATGAAGGATTCACAGCGGGTACAAGTTATTTTGTGCATGGTAAATGGCAAATGGTGGGTGAGTAGCCCGAATGAAGAAATAACATAACACCTCAAGCGTTAATTATTTGCAAAAGAGTCCAAAGGAAAAACATTCGGCAATATCTTGTCGATCAGCTCGTCAATTAGATGTGAAAGACAGTGAACCTTGAACTGGCGCTTGAATTTTTAGCAGTATTTGAACCACATGTGCTAAACGAGACACACATCCACGGATATGGATGGTTCAGAGGACGTCTGTAGCAGTAGAAGCGCTGAAGAGGAAAGGCCGCATATCAATCGACATCTTAGTGAAGCACTCCAAACAAGCCAGAAGACGAAAATCTGTTCTACACCTGCAGGCGCTCACAGAACTGCCTATTCAGCCATGGTAATGCCATCTGGCCTGCTGCCGTTCAAATTGAAAATCAAAGGGGTTGCAGTCTCAAAAACGTGGAGTGCTATCATTTTGGCTAGAGGCAGGTATCCCGACGAGAGATCGTCGACAATTTGGTGTCTGTCAGATCATGATCTCAAGGTTTCTTTACCACACATTATCACTCAGCTAGTGAGTGATCAGGAGTGGCTGAAATAATAGCAGTCAATAATGGTGAAACAGAATACATTGCTGAGCTAAGACCACTGAGTATGTCTTGACCGCATCACAAGAAGACCTGATAAGATGGCTTGAAAGGGGAAAATAATCTGCAATCCTCAACTACTAAAATAATAATTGCTTTATGAGCGAGAAAAATGGGAAATTAACAAGGAGAAAAATACTGTGATACTGCTTCTCTGATAAGCAGAAACGGTCTTATGGGAGGAGAAAGTTTTAGCCCATAAAGGAGGGAAAATCTGATAGTCGAGACCTCATAAATTACCAAGTTAATATTCATGTCCAGGGCGATCTCATCTTACACATCTGTCAAGTTTGAAGCGATCCATTTGAACTTGAAGAGAATCAAAAAAGTAACCAGACCTACAAATCTCAAATCAGTAGTTCATTGTTGAATCATGGTTCTAACGAAAGTGCAGCAGCCAGCTTCAAGATTCACCGCTTAAATAATAAATTACTGTTACGTTACATAAAGCGACCCAACCCACGGCCACAACTCACCATCCAGAAGATCTGATGCGTCCTGAAGAGTAGAAGCCTGGTCATAGTCTACATGAGCAGAGCTGGACCCTCCGCCCTGTTCAGCGTCGTCCTGAATGCAGGAAATTTCAAACCCATGTAGAATTGAGAAATAGCGTGAAATAAAGTCGCCAGTTAGAGACTGGCAAAAGACTATTAGAGGATATTTACTTTATATCAAGGAGAAAATTTCATTTCAAAGCTACTATACAATTCGATTAACCTTTTGAACTACTCAACTACTCCATTGATAAAATGCTCTGCTGATAATGTGTCAAATTGAAAAAAATAATAATGGAAAAAATCTCCGGGCAAGAAGCATCTTACCCATAACCATTCCATCAATGTATTCAACTGTCTCTAAATCTACTTTACATTGCGTTAACCATATTCAATATTAATGCGCAAGTATGAAACAGAAAAAATGCGATTTGCATTTTTACTCGGAGAATTATATACCTACTTGGAATTATCGAAACTTAATTTTTCCATCCACGTAAAAAACTGAAACCCCATCTCATATTGAAATACACGTCAAAATTGCTACAGCACTTATCGAAAATTCTTTCTTTTTTCAAGTATCCATATTGTTTTGTTGGCAAGATATTGAAAAAGTACAACTAAACTGAAACACTGCTCACATTTCAAATCCAAACGAGAGAGAAATCGCTGAAAACAAATTTCACATCAACAATTGCACAATACCGGTAGTAAGAATAAAGAAAAAAAAAACGCCACATTTGAAACTCTTATTTATTACTCCAAAGTACAGAGAAACAATTTTATTGAAGCTGTTATCGTGAAAACGAAAATAACGTATTCCTGTACTAGAATGTAAAATCACATTGTTCAATTTTCTATCACAGACCATTCAAACAATTTCTAACTGTTTGACAATCAGAAATCGACCACACACCATAGCACAGCCCATCAGACAAATAGCGTTAATGCTCGTTCCTTTGATTACAAGCTACTTCCTTACGTTTTTATCAACGTAAACCTTATCCATACCGTACACGTTACATTCTGTTGCATTGGTGGTAACGAAAAATATTATTTAAATTTCTTCCATGTTTTTGCAGATTGAACCAAAATTAGTTGGATACAATTGAATAAAAGACCTATTTTATTGATAAACAATAGCGGCATCCCAAGGGATTTTCACTCCCCCTAGGGGACTCAAGGGATTTTCGGCAGTGGCATCAGTATCGATATTTCATTCAAGTAGCATTCTGATACTCGGCACATTACAAGCAATTTACAGATGGCGTACAGATACCTAACGGGCGAATATTACTACAAGGACCCATTAAAAGCAACTGATACTCAAGAATTGATAAATAATAAGTATTGTTCAAAATTCAGTTCGAGAGCTTTGTAGAGTTAGAGGACATTTTTTTCAATGCCTGAGTTACCAGATTTGATGAGAATGGTGACATTTTGAAGATTAAGAAGATACAAGAGATATAGATAGAGGAAACTACAAGGCGAGAAATTGTCAAATGTGCATTGTCGCTTTCGGCTAGACAGGGATCAGAAATAGAAAGTCTCAGTAATTAGGTTATCGATAAAAATAAAATTAGATTCAGAAAAGAGGCCTAAAAACCAAAAATCTCCGTCACTCTCTCAGGGGAATTTTGAGAGAGAGCTAACCAGGTGATTCATTTTCCGAACTATGATCGTTCACTAGCCGAGCACTATCGCTCCTTTAGGCATCCTCAAGGCGATAAAGATCCATTAGATATTTACAGCCAATGGCTATACCTGATAAGACATAGTAGGCAATAGTTCCACTTCACCCGAAGGGAAAATTTTGGCCAGTTAACAACAAAAACTCTTCGTTTGTTTGTCGCATTTTCCACTTGATTGCTGGAGTGAGGGGAGATGAACTTGGTTAATTGGCCGAGATCTTTCGCCTATTCGATCATCTTCAGGGCTCCATAGGTCCATCAGGTTTCACGACCTTGGTACCTGGTATACGTAGGTAGGTACCTGATGGACCTATGTGGCCACTGAAGATGCCCAAAGGGGGCAAAAAATCTTGGCCAATATAGAAAAGAATGGAGAAAGAGTCAACCAAGTTCATCTCCCCTCACTCCAGCAATCAAACAAAAATCGGGAAATGAATCGACCAGTTTCTTGGTCCTCTCGACACAAAAACAGGTTCAAACAGTGACGGGCGAAATAAAGAAACGAAAATAACCCATGAACCTTAAGGGAAGAAGCTCTAACACAGCTGAGAAGCCATGGCCTAATCTTGTGGAGGTAGAAACGTCTGAAATAAATAGATGGCTAAGCATTGATTCTCAACCTCGAAGAAATATAACTATATTATTGACGTTAAAGAAGCGGACTTGAAAACGAGTTATTAGCTGATCTAGTACGCCAGAATAAAGATTTCTCAAGCTTACACTAGTACATTATTTTCAATAATATCAACAAAGACTGATTACCTACTAAAATGCCTTTGAGGCTAAATTATACATTAATAGGACTATGATAGGACACGAAATTTCATTTCAGAAAATACGTACAAAAATATTTCCATGCCGAAACAATAATATTCCGACTAAGTTTACGTATTATGGCGCCATTTCGAATGAAATGTTACCCTGCAGTTTAAAGATCTGGTCAGGGGCTTGAACATCAGGCTATTTTGCCTACCAATATAACCAACATGAAATCAACAAGCGCTAATCGATTTGCGGATTCTAAGTTTTTATTTGTGGCCATTATCCTCCGGATACATTCAGACAATCAATGAAAAATATTTTGGGGAAACTAAATCTTATATGTAACTCAAGCCAAAGTGCAAATGGGATTAGCAATGCTTTTGATCTCAAGCCTCTAACCAGAACTTAGCAAAAAAGAAAGTTAAAAGTTGATCTGATCAATTTTACAGGGAATACAAAAGAAACGTCAGTATAATTGCAGTGATAATCGTGTACGGAGTTGAAACATAAAAAATCGCCAATGGCAGTGATAGTAAAGCCAAAACCTATACTGCAGAGATATTTAGCTTTGTGTTTTCCCAGTTGCTAAAGATCAGATCGACTATTTCCAAAAAATAGTGACATAATTTCACAGTTAATACCAAAAATACATAAAAGCTCAACTACACACAAACCGATTCTTGTAGCACTGAGGATTAAAAAATTAGATTATTTTAAAAAATAGCTTCTGACACGTCCTAAGTACTTCCTTACAGAGAATCCTACAAAGGGCTTATAGCCCAGCTAAGGTGATATCACAGACCGACAGTTTCAAAATTTTGAATTCCATTCTAAAATCCACATGGCACCAAGATTTTTTTTGGTTAACACAGGCTGCACGAAATTGAATTTGAAGAATTTTCATCTTCCAAATCGTTTTGAATAGCGTACACCAAAATATCACTCCATACACTTACCAGCATCTCGTTCTCGGTCAAATAATTTTTAACCCCAATGCATGTGAAAAGTACAATTTCTAAAAAAAGACAAAAAGATATCTTAAATGCTACTACGAGTTAATAGCAAAAATCAATAAAGATGAAAATCCTTTTCTTTTCCTTTTTGGGGAAGGAAACGAGAAGCACAATACGCTCGTTCGGATTTTTCCCCGACCATAAAAATGTTACAATTACAAAATACGTAGGTACTAGCTTAACTGCTTAAGCCCAGCGAAATTACAACATTCCTGCTGGTGAGGTCAGAGTAAGGATGGACACCCGATACTACGAATGAACAGTGAATATCGATGAGCAATTATCCAAATTTCAAGCTCTATAAACAGCGTATGAGTTAGACGCTTGTACGACTATTTGTTAGCTTCGTACGTAGAAAATAAATAGGAAACTTGAAATTAAATAAGTTGAACATTTACAAATATCAAAGAAGAGGAAATGTTTGGATAAAGTGGCCACAGGCTCTTAAGAGGTAGAGAATATAGCAGGGTTCACATGCGTCCCTTGCTGCGATTCTGTATTCTGATTGACTACTCGACGCAGGAATGCGATCACCTGGCCAATTGCAAACGCATTAACAAAAACGCATCGATGGAAGCCTTGAAACCCTGTTCAACAGTATGATTCCAAGTCGAACAATGGTGTTAAGCTCAAATTGAACAAATTGGATTCGATGAAGTGAATTGCAGATAATATTCAATAAGAGTGGAATCTCTTTCTGAGCCACATGCTCTTAAAATTTCCACATACAACTCTTTGAATGAAATTCTTCTACATCATAACCAACTGATAGTTTTTACTGAGTTAGGTGAGCTGAAGCTTACCATTGTGCGACAGAGAAAAACAGAGAATTTTGTGGTTCCCAAATATCAATCGAAGGTTGTTATGAGATGGCATGAACCAATGAACACACTGCAATGACCATCTCAGGCCATAGATGGAAAACAACAACAAGCCATGGTTGTCCAAATTGAGTATGGATCACTACGACTACATTTGAGAACCACAAGCAACTCTTCCGAACCAAGTTTCAAAGAAACCCATAGAATTGAAACGATCGACAAGCTAAAAATGGCAGGGCGAACGCTGCTTCAACGATGGTAGACATCATTTGAAATCCGGCGGTTTGCCTTCATGTTTGGATAAATCTGTCGGGGCGTTGCTTTCCGATAAGTCCTTCTCTTTGGCCATGCAGAGTTGATGAGATTTACAACGATCATGATGGTTGACAATTTCCAAGCGGAAATTGCAGTTACCTTCGATGAACGAAGTTCGCATTTCGGGAATTGTTCCTGACCATTTTCGACAGTATTTGCAGAACATCATGTTGTGTCTTTCGTCGTACTGAAGCCAATAATAATTGTCTAACCATCCAGGTCTGAAACGCCCGCCTTTTCTCGACTGAGATTCTTTCTTCGGCTGCTGAACCGCCTGTTGTGGTGGAGGATTCGGGGATGGAGCCAATGACTGAGGCTGTGTCGTTTGAGATGATTGGGGCTGAGGATGAGGAGATGGAGATGAAGCTGAACTTGGATGCAATGACGAAGTTGACGGTCCTAATGACTGAATGACAGAAATTTCTTGAGATCGCGTCGAAACTGAGGACGATGGATGCGCCAATAAACGCGATGAAAAAACTGATGTGTGGGGGGGATTCAGTTTGGGCAGATCGACCTTTGTGCGCTTGTCCGTCTGTCTTTCTGCCAAGTAACTCCGGAGCAACTCACCGCTCTCTTCGTTCTGTCAACAAAAGATGTCCGAGCCCTTAGATCTTTCTTGGATTTTATCCGTTTTAGTTTTGCAGTTGTTTCTCAAGAAAAGAAGATCCTTCTTCTTTCCCCCCACACATCGTCATCGTTTTACGAAAAGTGAATCACACGAAAACACGGATACTGTTACTTGAGCAGTAGCTACCACTCAAAAGTCACGTCCAACGGTGGTGCACACTAATGGGTTAAAAAAGCACTGAACCGAAATTCGAAGTCGGTTTCGTCAAACACTTAGTCTTCCAGTTAATGGTCACTCAAACGAACACGGGTTCTGGCACATTTTATTTACAATTAGCTTCATACATTTCGTAATACAACCAACAACACGTGAGGGGAAAGAATTTTGAAGGAGACAAGTCAATAGCTAATATCGATCCCTCATCTCCATATGCAAAACCATACGAATTCACATGATGGGCAGTTCGAAGAGATTCAAAGTCTACAAAACATATCAAATTACAATAGTATTTTTTTAAACACTTGTAAATGCTTTGTGGCGTCATGGGGTGATTGTTATATAGGTAGAAATCGACCCAATCTTCGCCATCAAATAAAAAACACGCTGCTTTTACCAGTGTATTTTTCCATCAGTTTGTTATTTACTGTTTTTTTTTTATTCAGGGCAAACAAACTTCAGCACAAAAATACCAACAATGAAGCTCTGATCATCAAGTATATGAATCTGTAAGCTTATGATATAGTGTTAATAAAAATTGAACGGAGCTTTTACTATTAAAAAGGAGAATTAAGACAATTCAATTCATTGTGTCAGCTGTAAGAAAAAAATGTCGCATGAAACTCATCAACGTTACTCATACGTTATTGCCCAGTGGTTTATTATTCCTTTGCTTTAATTATGATTTTGAAAGACATCCACTGGTAATAGTACCAAACCCAAACTCAAGTGAACGTTTCCACCTACAAACATATTGGAAACAAAGGGCCGAACATTGTAATTTTAAATATTTTGATTTTTCTCTATCACTTAAATGAAATAAAATTAACTGCCTAACGATAAAGAATGAGTTCAACGAGCTTTCCTACAGTATAGAACGATTTCTATAGCCCCAAAAATGAACGAGTTATACTATCAAGCCAAATCAATATGTCGAAAATTTCACATGAATCTGCGATAACTCGAGAAGTATTAAATCTATCAACTCCATTATGGTCTCATTCGATTGAGTGTCAAAAACCTTGGAAAATACGAACCACCTTCAAAAATATCCTTTACACTGAGTTAACAGTTTGGCAAAAGATTTGAGCTACTTT
This sequence comes from Tupiocoris notatus, assembly GCA_037159825.1. Lineage (NCBI taxonomy): Eukaryota > Metazoa > Arthropoda > Insecta > Hemiptera > Miridae > Tupiocoris > Tupiocoris notatus. The sequence continues at coordinate 65,132 of JASJUZ010000674.1, read as the reverse complement.
CAGATCAAAAATGATTTTTGGTCAAAATTCCATATACGGTAGGTAGGTCTTATGTTTTTCCAGAAAAGTGTTGACGGCGTACGGCGGGCAGACAGATTTTTTATTGGATACTCTGATTCTAGACACCTTGTAAAACATCAAATTTTGATGGGGGTTAGATTTTTCTGCGAGCGATTACAACGTTCTATTATTAAATAATAAACCAACATCAAGTGTTTAAATAGGGCATTTATCTAATTTTTTTTCCTGGGACGATATTCAATAATTCAGAACTAACTAAATCATTAAAGATTATTATTATTGAAGGTCTGATTTTTTTTATTATTATTGAAGTGTAAAAAACTACTTCTAAATAGCCGAACACTATTAGCCTTGTTTGGGAAAAGTGCAATGAATGGCTAATAGCTTCTTAATTATTTACTTTTAAACTATACTAAATACTAGAAATACTGTAATGAAGATGAAGAGAACAGCCGCTTCTCAATTGCCGATCAGGTTAATTTCCAAATTAAACTATGACTTAATACGGCGAAAAAGAATTGATAACTTAGATACGAATTCTCGGTTTTAATTCATCAGAAGCAGCCTCTGATAGCTGTGTTGTCCACCGACGAAAAATTAAAATAAGATGGAGAAGAAGAGTTATTTTGACACAGTTGATACACGAGTCTTGACAGTAGCCAATGGGGTTTTAGCTAATATTATTCGCCTCAAGATTCTAGAGGCACTTCAGTCAAATCATAAACAACTGCGAATGAAACCTCTTCTACTATAAAATAACAAACTATCAACTTACTGCAGATGGTTGATCATCAGGTAAATCATCATCCGTGCCTGGGTTCTCGTGTTTGAGTGGAATAGGCTGTTCCTGGGGTTCAGGTGACGTCGGAGTGTGCGCATATTTGGATGGAGATTGGACGACTTGACTAACCGAGTTAAATGGGGCCTGTAAAGAAATGTTAAGACAATAAGAGGTCATCTGAGCAAGAATTTTTCAACGATTGACCACAAATAAATACTGGCCAATGAATAATTAATTCCAGGGCTCAGCAAATAATAAAGTTACATGGAATTAAAACCGAAGGGGAGGAAATATAGGAACGAAAATAACACTCAATTCAATAAAACATGAAATAGATGTACAAGTTCGGTAAATATGGAATTTACTCAGTTTTCAACGGAGATAAATTTGACATTCAAACAAAATAAAAAAAGAAGGTACTCAGGTTTGATAAATTAGTTCGACGATTTCAAACCAATATCTATGGTAATACATAATAAAGCCGACATTTTTATATACCTAGCTTTCGATTTGCGAGTTTTAGCACGAGGTTCATCATCCTAATACGATTATTAGAGCAGTAATATTTCACGTAACTATTGAGAACGGAAAATCGCAATTAACACAAGAATCTTGTCACTTCCGTTTTCAATTTCTATCGAGTCAAACGACTATTAAAGTGAATTCAAATTCAGCCCCAGAGTTAGAATAAAGCTAAAAAATTAAATACAGAGCAGAATGGGCGTTTTTTATTCCCTAATTGTCATAAAGAGGGATCGTTTTCTATTAGAAAACGCGTTATACGTAATAAATATTCATAACTCAAGATTCAATGAAGAACACGTTAAACGTACAAGTGGAAATTCACAAAGCATCGACGATTTCACGATCGGGTTTTAAGGGAAAAAATTGCCAACGTCCCTTCAAGGCCAACTAAGTAGTTAGCAACAGCCTTGGTAGACAACTAACCAACGGAGAAGCTAACAGGTAAATTACACGCGACTCGACGTAACTGCATTATCAGGACTAAATCAAGCTCACACACGAATCGCCTAATTGCCTGCTCCATTGAAATAAATCGAAACTAGAATACGTACGTCACGGAATTATTGGCCGAACTAATTATCAGTGAACTGAAGATTTTACATTTTATTATCCATCAATCGCATTTGTTGATTCGTGGAACAATTTTCACGCCGAGCGGTTTTTTTTTCTCTCGATCGTTTATAATTTTTAATTAATTTTTTTTTATCGTAGTGGTGAGCTTCAAGGGGAAACAAAGGCATCATTAAAAAAGGCGAATGCAAGGAATAGTGGAATATAACCAATTGACAATAGTTCTGTTTCCAAATAGAACGACAATGAAAGAGTGAAACGAAACATAGAAATTGTGCAATACGATGAGCCTTCAGATCGTGGAACAACCCTCTAAACAAATCTGTCGAGCAAATTAACGACAAAAATTCTAAAAATTTCGAAATTTTTCTAAAACGAAGTATTATAAAAATGGCCAAAACTATAGCTGTACAATGTGAAAAATTGATGATTAGATTGTGACGATTTTTCTCATGGATTTGAGTAATTAAATTGGAGTAGATAGGGCCAGGGTAAAAACTTCGCACTTGAGAGAAACCGCATCAAATTTTTTGAAAAAAAAAAGAGAAATAAAAAAACGAAGATATTTCTAAGGAAAAATTGAAATTCACACAAGGACAAGTTAAATGATACTGAGAATAAAACAAATTAAAATATATCCTAAAAGAAAAATTCCAATTTCAAAACACGCTGTCGAAGTACAAGGGACTCGACAATGGGATGCGATCACATGATCTACGAATGATATTCAAGTGAGCAGCCTGAGAAGGCGAACCTTAGTTGAGCCCCTCAAGGACAGCAGGGCGCGGGCGATAGGCTTGTGAAGGACTACACTTCATTCAAACTGACAAACGGTTTTCTCAAGCAGAAGGGAAAAGGCGAGAATCATCTTCACTTCGAATCGGGAGGAAAAATAAACGCAAAAAATCTGCATAATACAGAACAATGAGGCGAAATTTTCAACTTGATCAACTGATTGCCAATATCAATTGAAATATCAGTTGTAGGAGAAAATAATAAATTGTCGTAATTAATTTACCGTAGATAGCAGAATATTTCCTAACGTTAGAAATCAATCATTTTCATAAGTTCTTTACACTTGTCTACGCAAAAAATGTAGGGCGCCACCCATAGAAAAAAAGTTACATAACCTTAAGGAAGCAATGCTGAATTGACTGAGAGCATATTACATTCTAAGACCGTATCTATCCTCTTGTAGGCATTCAAATTAATTTTTGCTTACTCGACAAATCAATTCTGACACCATATTTTCTGCAATTGATTTACTGTCTCGATTTTTAACCCAAAATCAAACGTTTCTTCTTCGAAAATTGATGGGTAAAAAATTAAAATCCAACCCTACAATTGCGAAATCATCTTGAAATGAAATCTGACACTTAAAACTGCATAATATATTATTGAAAAAGAAGATCGACCCTCAGCAATTAATAGCATGATTCCATAATGAACTTCCTGAGGAAGGAAATACATTTTTCCGAAAGCTAGGCAAAGGAGATATCTGGCTTTGGTATGACCTCTATCCTAATCAATGACAACTATAATATATTTTGTATTCTAATTTACGTAGAAGAATAGAACAGTAGGTACTTCATAGTTTATTTCTGAAATTGCAACCAAATGATTTTTTCTAATTATTAACTTTTTGCTATTTACATAAACTGATGTAACCATAACAAGTTCAAGTTCAACTGACATTAGCCAGCTTCAATCATGGCCGGAACCGATTTTGCAATTCCACCCTTGAAATCCTATCACATTCTGCATTTTAAGCAAGAGCACTTCGAGCCAAGCTACTGATAAAAGAGCTGTATACTGGATCTCTCTCGAGGACGCTACTCTCCGCATGAAAGCTCAGATTTTAATGCATTTTAACTCATACTCCAGTTCACGAGGAACAAACCTCGTGCAAAACAAGATATCAATTTTTTGAAGGGGCTATAAATGTTTAGACCATCACGTTGCTATATTAATTTCAACCTTCAGTCAGTAACTTTAAATTAGGTCGATTCCACGAAAAGAAAATGAGTTCTACAGCTTATAATAATCTAGGCGTGGAAGTTTCTGAGCAAACAACACAATATTTAAGCAAAGTAAGGGCTACTAATAATAATAAGTTGCTTTGGATAATCGAGTAACTTTTTGCCCCCGATTGCGAGAATTGATAGTTAAAATGGTTGGAAAGTTTCACTATAACAGTAGAAAATATACCGCGATTCAATAAACGTACTACAGCCTTGATTTTGAGGATATGAATTTTTCCAGGGAAGAGATGTTGAGGGGGAAAATAAATCGACTCGTTTCCTTCTAACAGTGTTAACTTTCGCCCCATCAGACATCATCAGTCTCTCTTAAAACCATTATAATCTCCAGCCACGCCAAACTAGAAGATTCCATAAGGAAGATACTTGTCATTCCTAGAAAAAATTACTATAAAAAACCGTGTCCATAAAATCAAATGCTATAAATTGCACATTTACCTGCGGTTCCGGAGAGAACTTGCCGCTAGAATTGTAAGAAGACGGGCCAGCCTGCTCCGAGCTGTTGGACATTTTCCGTTTTCGTCGTTCAGCCGCAGCAGCCGGAGGGCTAGAGGACCGAGGCGGAAGCTTGGGGGACGGATCGTAGGGCGACTGACACAACGACGAGTTTTCATCCGGAGGAGGAGCCCTGGCGGCCGACCCTTCGCGCGAATCGGTGAGACCTCGGATTTGCAGGGCAGTTGCCGTCTTGAGAATCCCGCTGAGCTCGTCCTGTTTCACGTTGGCCTCACCGTTGTACATGAAATGCAGAAGCACTTGGATCTCGACGGCTGTCACGTCCTTGAGGAAAATGATCGGGTGCGGATGTTGGTTTTGCAGGAAGAGCATCTCGAAATAAGGAGAACATGCCGAGAGGATAGCCTGGTGGGCTTTGAATGTTTTGAAATCTTTGTCATCGTCGCAGGTGACGGCTAGCGTAACGTCAACGAGGCTTTCCTTTTTTAGGAATTTCGACAGGACGTCGGTCAGGTTCGACTTATGGTTATTCCACCGGAGGCAGAATTCTTGGTCCATCGTTACGTCCCTTGGTTAACCTACAACATCAACAGGTCGAATTGAGTAACATTCAAGATACCTTGCAGGTCATTCACCTTTGTCAAATCTATTGTTTACGACCGTCGATTAGGAGTCGTCGCAAGACGATGGCGCAAAAAACGCGAAGCTACGGGAAAAGTTGAACACGTCAGATACAACGGAAATCTCATCGTGGGCGAGTGAGGAAAAACGCAACAATATAAAATGTCAACGTAGCCATTTTGGCAAAGTTACTAAGGACGTTGATACTTGGCGATTTTTACGACGGCAGCCACCGTTCAACAAAGACATGAACGCAACGCTCCGATTGTTAATTTCAACCTCGAAACAATTCACAACACGAAAACATGTTTCTAATCGCTAGGAATCAATTAAATTCGTATTTCTTACCTTCCAAGGCCTAATTTCCATTTATATCGCTCTGTGATGGCTCCCCTCCACTGCCAATGCCAAACTAACCTCAAGTCCATATAAGCACGTGACATTTTGTGAAAAAATGTTTACCCCAAAATCGAACCGTAGGCTAATTTTTATTCGTTTAAAAATTTTTTGAAATTTTCGATATAGAAAAGACCGCGGGAAAAATATTCAAGTCAAATCTACTGATGAGGCTTGCAACAAGTGGAAGGTTACGAAAAAAAGCGGGAACTCGTATAGATTTGAATTCCGCTCCTCGGCCGTTTCTTCTGTCTTCTCTCTTTTCATAAGTTTCTTCTCCGCTTTTTCCATCTTCGTCGTACAACTTGCATTGCGATTTCTTCTCTTTGTCTTACGAATAAAAAAACAATGTAGCGTGATATACCTTTTTCACAGACTAACAATCATTTTCCATCGAATTAATTTATTCCTTGATGACAATAACGATGGAATGAATACCAATTATTCGAACAATAATTGTTCAATGGTTTTTGTATGGTTTTCATTTGGAGAATTTATTTGTAACTGAGATTATGCCGATTCTGAAATAAAGAAGTTGGCTGTTCAAATATAATTAACAATTTATTGAAAGAGCATGCGCATGCATTTTGGTTGCATTGCAAGCCATTATATTACAGACTTAATAAGGTAGGTATATAATTTTAAAATTGACGCGGAGTTTCAAAATAAATGGAAGGTATTGAAAAATTAAAGAAAAAATATTTTCAACTGAAATATTGATATTTTTCCACTATAAACCGCAATTTCTCTTATATTGTTACAAATGTATCAACAAGATAACTACATTTTAACTTAAAAAAAAGGGTTTCTTGACTGATTTTCAGTTTTTTTTTTCTTCCACTGAAAACCTGCGCTGGAACTATCTATTCGGCGGAGTAAGATTTTAAGTACCCTACGAGAAAAAATAATTATTTATTCGTTCTGTAAAGAGTAGATGGGTATGTCCGGGGATTCAATTTCTATTTCGGGAAAGTAGTCTGCAATAGGTATAACAAAACTCGATTCTTTCGACTACTCCGCCCTTTCTGTGGGGCTAATCGCACGACCACCTCTACCGGACTCGACTCCCACACAAGCGCTCGCAGGTTCGTTTTCTCATTTTTCTGTGTTCCCATTTCGCATAGGACGAAGACTACGCGCCCGTGCCATCTATTGGCGGTATGCGGCTTTTACAATGTCAGCTGAGGGCGAAGAACAGGACCCTAGCTCAGCCCTGCGATGACATTAGTAACTTTAGCTAATCCTCCATCGCCTCAAGGTTGGGCTATTTATAAAGTCGACGTCATTGCCTACTTTCATTCCCGTTTTGCAGCTTCTGTACTCGAAAGGTGCTGGAATACGCGTAAAATTGTCGAGCAAGTATGAGGTATCGATGGATTGGTGTAATTAACCGACTTCATTTTCGATACGTTACTTCTGTTATTGGTTGACAAGCAATCACTGAATCATAGAACAATTTCTAAGAAATAACGGTGCCGAATTTTTTTTCTCGCAATTTTTGATGCGGACTATGTAGGTACGTTTGGTACGAATTCCCTTTAAATTCATACTCTTACGATATAGTAACCAAACTATATCGTATAGATTATTCCTATATACTGAAAGACCATAAGATGACAAGAGAATCATGAAAACGATCAATTTTATTTATATTTATTTAATTAAATATTTTAAATTTATTTATAGATTTTATTAAATTTATTTTTTAATAGTTAGTTGTTATGAGTTGGGAATCGTTTTAAAATATACCATACTATAAGTATAATTGCTGGTCATGGTTTTAATTAATTTTCGTAGATCTTAAGGTATCTGAGTATGTAGTATTTTTTACTATTACAAACGCCACTCGAGAGATCTAATTATCCCATCATCGATAGCAGTCGTTTACCTACCTATCTATCTGAGATCTAGGCCAATATCCTTCGCTAGTTAGTTGCTCCAACAATTACTTCACTCGGTTGAATATTTCAGAGCGATTGACCCGTTGGAAAATGGCACAGATACGATTAGCGTGAATAAGATGTCAGTAACAAATATGACGTGACATTTGACACTCACTAATAACAAACAATGACGCTCCATGGAATCTATAAATAATGAATCATTCGTTAATTTAACGGCTATCTAGCATAATGTATGAAAACAAGAAATCGATAGGCAATGGAGACGCTGAAGGTCATCTATGAGTAGTACAGGTTGTTAGTACTAGAGAAATTAACGATACAGCAATTACGTTCGACATTTCGTCTTCAATAAATAATCTTCTCCACCTAGTGCGCTCATAAAATCGAAATGGGAGTGTCAATGACTTATTTCTAACTGGAAAACGTTAATTGGATCGGACATTTAGCAATATCAATAGTATATATTATTTCTGCTGAAAGTATCATCTACCGAGTTTTTTAATTGTGATATAATTTGCTATTCCCATATTACACAGGTCATTTCCTCTTGTTCGATTTTCCAACGTTTTTTTCCTCAAAGAAGGACCGAAATTAAATTTGAGTGAAAATAATACAGCTCCTTGCTGTTTTCGCTATTAAGAAAAAGATATCCAAGATTAATCTTCGAGTGAACAGACGACGGGGAAGAGCATGGAAGTGCAAACACAAAAACGCATTTGGCTGTTAGTTGCTCTTTTGTCGAAAGGAAGAGGGGGAGTTACATCTTTCTGATCACTAGCTGTTAACTGTTGAATGTCAGAATAATTTTTCAAAGCCTCTAACCTATAATATGCTATGTTTGTGAATATAGCAGCGAACATTATTTTCCCCCAGCGAACAATTTCAATTTTGTCTCTTTTTGAATGTAGTCACACTGTTAAGTCGCCGCTAACGAGGATTCACTCAATTTGATGAGCGACGAGACCGCTTGCAAACAGCTGCATTTAATACGGGAGAAATAAATTAAATCCTCGTTGATAGTCAGCAGAGAACGGAGTTTGCGGTCCGTCGAGATGAGAGGGAACGAGGGAAATTGTCTTTTGCAACGCAATGATCGAGTTTATAACACAATTTCCACCTGGCACGAAAAGCGTTTTATTGATTCGCGTTAATCGGCGTGAAGTAATTATCAGAAAGTGAATAGTGAGGCTAGAACTGCATTTAGTTGGCAGAAAGCAGATTGTTATTTTAAAGTTTGTTAATTCAAAACTGAGGTCAGCTACAGAACCGCTGGTCCGAGAAGATGCGACAGGACAGACAGGGGTAAATAATTTGCGAGGGTGCACTGGGCGGCAGAGTTTGAATGTAATCAGAGTTTGGGGTTGAATCCAGATGAGCAATCTAGCGGATTGGAAACCACGTTCGGTTGATTCAAATAAGGAGGGAGCGTTGTGCTCACGGATCTGTTGATAGGTGCACCTCGTGTGCAACTCGAATGCAGACAGGCTGGGTATGGCTGGTACGGAGGAAGTTGTAACCCCAGGAGACGGAAGGGGCTGGAGGTCTTCAAGTTAATGCGTTTTGTTAGTCGAACTGACGTCTATTTAAATTGGGAACGGACACTTTAACTGCGTCTGCTGCAGATTGTTGTTCACCGATTTGAAACGGAGGAAAAAGATTTTGCCGGTTCGTTTTAGAAATACGTGGCATGGTCGAGAACTTGTTAAGTGAGAAAGATGTAGGATAACAGATAACTTTCACACGAGAAGCTGAACGGTTCACGATTTCTGAAAAAGGGTCTTGAAGCTCCAGGCTTTTTCCAAGGTCCAAAAATCTATATAATTTGATATCACATACACATTTTTATGAAAAACCCTGGCAAATATGAATTGTCTCCCCCTCGAAACCCCCCCAAATAAACCTTAAAATTGAGCTAGCAAGTTGGTTAAGGAATTAGTCCGTCGTAGGACCGAGATTGATTTTTGGTGAAAATTTCAAGAATTTAGCTATTATGGTTTGGCCGGAAAAATGTTGACGGCGGACAGACATAATTTTTTTATTGGATATTCAGATTCTACATGCCTTAAAACGTAAAACATCAAATTTCGAGGGGGGTTATAAAAAAAATTTCTAGGGCGATTACAATGGTTAATTATTGAATAATAAACCAAAATTTAGGATCATTAAAGGTTCAAAAAATATGCTAAATACCGAACAACTGATTTATGAAAAAAAAGTACATTATAACGAAGAAACTAGGTAGGTACTTAATTGTAGAAAAATTGCTATTATGATTCTATTTTTTTCTGTCTCTAACCACCAAGTAATTAATAAAAACCGAGAATTAAAAATTTCTAAAAGTCTTAAAATTATTCACGAGGATCTACGATGTCCAAAAAATTTAAATTCGACCGAAACGCTGGGCCACCGGAGGGAAATAAATCGTTACGTGCGCCTTCAAACGAAATACAGCAGTACCCGCAATACATAGCTGCAGTTGCAGGCGTTGCCTATGCCGATGACTAAGGAGTCGAGCGGACGCCTGACAGGATTTTCCGCCTGTACGGTATCGCTATCGATACTTCCTCAGTCTCAAATATAAATCGAGCATTTACTCGGTATTTTCAAGAAATATTGAGGAATTATTCTTCTCAAGAGTTTCGATATTATTATGGTGAAGTTTGAACAGAGTAGATAAATTGCTTTGTGATAGGTTTTTCTACCTCTAGCCACCAAATAATTAATAAAAAACGAGAATTATGCATTTCTAAAAGTCTTAAAGTTATTCAAGAGGATCCACGTTGTCCCAAAAATTCGACCGAAACGCTCGGTCAGCGGAGGGAAATAAATCGTTACGTGCGCCTTCATAAGAAATACAGCAATACCCGCAATACATAGCTGCAGTTGCAGGCGTTGCCTATGCCGATGACTAAGGAGTCGAGCGGACGCCGGATAGGATTTTCCGATTGTACGGTATCGCGATCGATACTTCCTCAGGCTCAAATATTAATAGAGCATTTTTACTCCGTATTTTCAAGGAATATTGCGGAATTATTCTTCTCAAGAGTTTCGATATTATTATGGTGAAGTTTGAACAGAGTAGATAAATTGCTATTATGATAGGTTTTTGGTTTATTATTCAATAATAAACCATTGTAATCGCCCAAAAAAAAAAAAATTGTCTAACCCCCCTCAAAATTTGATGTTTTACGTTTCAAGGCATGCAGAATTCGAATATCCAATAAAAAAAATGCTGTCCGTCAATTTTTCCTTTCATTGTTACCCATTTCGAATTAGTGTAAAATTTTCCGCAACCAATGTCTCTTGTGATTTTTGCCGACTCGGTCAATTCGCCTTGGAAAACGAACCAAACAATCATAGAAATGATTGTGATAATTATATCGAATTCGTGACAACCCTTACTAAGCTTTGAGGTCGCCCGATGGCCAAATTGCAAGGCCATAAAGCCCCCGAATGATTGATTTTTAATTACAAGCCTCCGAAGGAAGTAACCCGAGGAAACGATGTTGAATTAGTTGAAAAAGCGCTCGACTAAAGGCGTCCTTCCTCGTGTGAATGGTTCATTTAAACTGTTTGCATTTCAAAAAGAGCCGAGGTTTCCTTTGCAAGTCCTGCAAACTTCCTCGCAAGTAGAGAACCAACCCAATTATATAATTTTACTCCCATGTTTATGTAGTAAATTGAAGTATTGTCGAATTGAAAAGTCGAATTCGGAACGGAGGTGAATTCGGGAGTAATTTTCATAGAAGCATGCTCAGAAACACTTTCTGAATAAGTGTCTGTGTGCCCGTCTGTTTGTGTACTAACTTTGCGACCTTTGTATGACATTCTTGATTTTGAAATTGGTTATACCTGTTACCGACTCAAACATGGAAGTACTGTGCGATCTATGCACACCACCGGTTTTATTTTTTCTAAATATTGAAACTATCTCAATTTTGAAAATTGCAATGAAGTATTGTTGCGATTAACCGTGAATTATTTGCATTTTTATAAATCGTGAATTTTTCAGTGGAAAAATCCCGTTGTATAAAATCTGTTGTAAATTGTAGCAAGAATAATGAATATTGCTAGAATAATTTATGGTTTCCGGATTAACAGGGAATGAGGTTGCTCAAATAGAATTTATCAAACCCGTTTTCTTCGAATAGAAACGTGAGTCTTGAGTAAGCTAGCTTATAGGAAGAATGAACCCTGAGAGACAGGCAAACCAAATGAGCGTCCCTTTGTCAACAAATCTCCTATTTACGCTGCACCTTGTTTCGCGATTTTCAACCACAGCACGACGTAATGGCGGCTCTCTTTTATTCACGTTGTTTTCCCAGTACCTTGCTTAACAATAGAACCGACGATGGGCGACTGGGACTTACAAATGGAAAGAGACCTCCGCTCCTTGTAAGTGTATAACTTCTCAGACCCATAAAACATGAAGGGATTGTCTAGGGTATCTCCTTTGTAACGATGTAAGACATTCTTTTTGGCCCTGTTCGTCGAGTTATGTATATTGGTTGTAGAATAGACAAACGGAACAGTCGGTCCATTAGCGTGATTATTACTAAAGCATTCCATCCATACGTATATACCTTTTCACCGAAAAGGTCAACCTACACGCTATAGGAGGGTTCGGGAAAAAGATAACCGGACATTTATTTTGAAAATTCGACGGACAAAGGGGAGTCGATTAAATTTAAAGCGAGCGGTAGTACAAATTATTGGTTTGGAAATATCGGAAGGAAAGTGTAGTTAGATAGACAGGATTGACCATTTATCACTCTTCCGCAGACAATTTTCAAAATTCATTTTTCATTAAGTGAAATGTTGGAAGTACCTAACGAATACCGTATCTGTAGAGCAAAATTAGAAAAATTAGAAATTAGAAAAAAATTAGAAAAAGAAAAAACAACAAAAAATTAGAAATTTTAGAAATTTTTTAGAAAAATTAGAAATTAGAAAAAGAAAAAACAACAACTAATACTTAGTTGTCGACGCAATTTCATCCATACGCAAAATTACGATTTAAATCGCCTATATTTTCGTGTATTAAATTAGTTGAAGACGACGCCGGGCGACGTTATTTATTAGTCTGTTTACAGTTGAAAATTACTCCGGGCTGAAAATTGTATTCCCACTGCAGATCGGCTGTTAGAGTGCAATACCTACGGAAAATTATACTTCTGCGTTAAAGTGTTCAGAAGGTAGTGCTTGTTCCATTTTGGGATGAGATATTCGTCTGACACGTTCTTTCAGTTCGGCTCAAACGCTTGCCAGCATGAATTATCTGTTGGCCTAACTGGCAGTCGTGTTGTTTGCAAAGCCTTCACGCCGGCTAGGTGAAGCGGGTTGAGCTAGTTTAAAACGAGATGGGCTAATCCACGTTGTCAATATTCCATTTCACTGTACCAATAGTGAAATGGATTTAAGCTCAGCGATAGTGCGACCATTTTCATACGATTTGATTTTCCAATCCAATTCATTACGCATTTTTCTCGAATTCAAAACGGAGGGGACGTGATAGCAGAATACGAATAAAGGCTAGGTTACGAAAATTTCCAACCAGAAAATATTTTATGCACATTTTCAAGTTGAAGATTTCCGAAACCTAGAGCTGCACTTCAAGGCAAATCAAATAGTGGGTATTAAAATGCTTGCACGATGTGGAATAGCGTTTTCTTGTTTGCAGGTTGAGGGGGAGAATAACGAGACGACCTCTTCTCCATTTTTTTCTTTTTATTACGCCGAGCACTTTCGCCCGTTCGGGCTTCTTCAGGGCATTATAGGACCAAGGGTACCTATGGCCCCAACCTGCAGAAAGAAATAAACGATCACCTGGAGAAGAAATTAAATATTTTCGTTTAATTCTACCTTTGGATTTTAACTGTAAATTAGCCTTTTCTATTCCATCTTCTGATTTAAAATACATTAAAACAATAAACCATCAAATTTTGAGGAAGCTAAATTTTTTCTTCGGCGATTAAAATATTTCAATACTCGAATAACGAACGCCAATTCGATACCGGTTAAATACCGGTTGGATGATAAATAAAACTTTATTCCAACTAATCGACTACGATTGAATATTCCGCTTTATACCTCCGATGACATTTTCATCGCGAAACAACGACGAGAGAATCGGTCGACAGGAATTGGATCGTAAATTAAAGCGATTTCCAGTTAGCTATCAACTTATTTGTTTCATTTGTTCGGGTGGAAAAAGGGCAGTGTTGTTAACTCGTCTCGAGCAAGAGCTGTCGTGATTTCCTCCCCTCATATCCCTCCCATTTCGTTCGGGTTAATCGATATTCGCGTTAATAACACCTCTTTTTAATCGACGCGTGGAGGAAAGCTGGACAAATTAATTTAAAGAGAATACTAAATTGGTTTCGTGGCAAACCTTTATGCATTCGGATACCACCGGTGCTCACAAGAGAACGATAACCGGCTTTGAAGGCTATATTTTATTCAGCGTTTGGAGAAACTACGATTTCGGCAAATGTGAGCTTTAGCTTCGCGTGCAAACCGCACAATGTCCTGGAAATGGAAAATTATTCGATTCCTTTATCAACGCTTAGATTTTCTTTGATGTGGTCAGTTTTTCGTTGGAATATATTTTTTTTAGAGAGAGGGTCGGGAAGTAATTTGAGATTGAAAAATAGTTAACACTTTTTTTGTCGCTAAGCTCAAAAAATGTCTTTTTCCATTTATGGTCTAAAGTTTAGCCGAAAGATCGTACTCTCATGGTCATTTTATGGTCTATTGTGTCCATACTGCACAAAAATAAATCCTTCAACGCTCTGGATGAATTTAAATCCACAAAAAAATACAAGTATTTTCAGTTTGTTCCTCTCGACTGATGGAGTACATATTGTAAAAATGTGGGGTTCTTTTTCGTACAAAGTTGAGTGACGGTGCTTCTCTCGTTTTCGTTAGTACTCGCCAAAGCTTATTGTTAAACCATTCTTCGGTCGGATAATAAATAATCGGGACGAAGAAAGTATTTCTGTGAGTTGTTCGCATTCTATTTTCACCGCTGGCAACGGATCCAAGTGAAGGCGACTTGGCAGCGCTTGCGTTTGGAGCTTTTCTATCGGGGCAGCGAGAGAATACTGCAAAACTAAGCCAAGTTCGTTCGTTCTAACGAAGCTCACGATAAAGTAGCCGTCGTCGACTTTATTTCTTCGCGGATACCTTCAAGTTTCAAACTTGCTCTGTCGTTTGTAAAAGGGGCACGTCAAGTGCAACAAGGAACTGAAACTTGCGAAAAATACGTCGCACTTTTCATAAAGAAAATTCTCGTATGTCGGATTGAATCGATAATCGTGTGACTCGGAACAATTACAGCTCATGGAAGGATCAAGATAGCAGCTCGGGTCGAGATTTAATCGCTCATTTACAAGTATTCTACATGTTTCGCCGCCGAAAGCCTAATCTCTGATCGGGGCGGTTCGAGTCAAATTATATCACATATTTGGCGATATTAATATTCATTAATTCTTTTCTCTCTAGATTTTAAATAATATGGAAAAAGAGGATTTTGTAAAACGTAGATTTTTTCCCAAATTGAGCTGCGTTAAGTTCGATATTGAATTATACTTGACGCAGACCAAACTCAATCGGTCGCATTGCTAAAAGAATAAAATCGGAATAGCTATAATTGAAATTGTAATAAGATTTTACATTTTTGGAAAAACGAAATAATATATTATTCAGTTATGAAGGGCTTACTTCGTGACTTCATATTCCAACTAACTCAATTTGAGAATAGTTTCAAGGGATCAGGATGGTGAAAATTCGTGCTTTTTAACGCTGAATCGATTGAGGATACATTCGGGTTAATAGCTTAATCTTTCACAAGCTATCGCAGCTATCGTTCGCGGTTGAAAATTCGAGTAATTTGTCTTGTAACTCGAGAAGCAATAAAAATCGTTCTATATATACTCGTCGAAATGCTAGGCACTGACTTCTACCCCATCGATGAGAAAAATTGACAGTGAATTTGGATTTTCTGAAAAGTGAAAATAATTCAAATTAGTTTCGCTAAGGCGTTAGCCAAAATGAAAACGTTCGTATCTATTTGACCTATCTAGTTACTGTAATAATTTAATGATTCATTCTATGATATATTGAAGCAAAAAATGTTATAGCGAGAATAATAAGACTGAACAATTATCTGAAGCCTTTTGCCATCAAAGCTTCGTTTACAAATCAAACCGCATTCCAATCCATTATTGTATTTTCACACGAAATATTATTTACGGTATTAGCAATTTATCAGTATAATTTTCACTCCACGAAACAAATTACCAGTAATTGATAATCATCCTAACGGAGATTGTGCCTAAGTAATTCGGTCTGATGCGGGGGCTGATGGGATCAACAAGTGAGAAAAGTGAAGAGGTCATTAAACGCGTGAGGCGCTATAGGCTGGTCTGGTCTACGCCTCACCGCCACCTCCGTCCGCCGACCATGACCTACCCCTAACCGTCTGATGTTCGGAAGGGCCATTACGGAAACCACCCCCTAACCGGCTAAACGTTCATCAACCCTCATTTCAATTCGATCAACCCTATGACGATTTCGATAAATCCAAATTCATATAGTAAAATGAAATTTTCGACAAATTTTTTCTCATTTATGCAATTTTGCAGCATTGAAGTAAGCTATGAGCGATACGGTTTTCAGAACTATGCTAGACGCCGAAAAATTAACAATCCTTTATTGTCAGTTATAAAAAAAAAAAAAATGTATATATAAGTACATGTTTAAAAATAAAATCATAAAATAAAACGAAGCACAATGTGAGCAAAGTAAACATAGGTTTAATTTCCTTAATTATGCAATGTTGAAAGCATGCCGGAATCAACCGCTATACTTGATATGTTGCAAAATTTATGATAGAGTATGATCAAGTTTGGAATAAAAATTTTATAAGTAGCTAATGATTTTTTCAAAAATTAAATTTCAGTACCGATCTGAGCATATTGCTACCTTTATCTTGGATTTTACAAACAATAAATCTTCAAATTTCCTTCAATCTACTTTCGACATAACATCATCATTATTCTTTTCATTCTTTGCATTCAGCACTATCATTCTTTTTACATCCGAGCGTTCAATATTTTTATTGCTTGCTCAAATAAAAACGAACAGATCGACATGATTCTTTAAATGTGAATTGGACTTATTTCAATTGATTAATCTCAATCTAACAATTGAGCTATAACAAGTGAGACCGCGTTTTTTTTTAACGGTATAGAAACTGAAAAAAATCTGTGCGACCGTTTTTTCGATCTAGTTTTAACATGATTATGTCGAAAGCATTAAAATTCTATGTCTCTACTGACCGATGCTATGTATCGTGTTGTGTCTCATGCATAGCGAGAGCTTACCTGCAGTTTTCAAAAGCTAGTTGCAGACTGCAGCTGGAACTTCGGATGTAATCGAGGTGTAGACTTAGAAGCAGTAGACGGTTGAAGGCGGCAGAGGCGGTAAGCGGCTCGGGGGCCGTCGCGTCAGCTCGGCGCACGCCCAGAGACGGCCGTCCCCGGAGGCGGCAGTTGAGGAAGGGTGGTCCACCCCTGCCGCCGTTCCTACTGGTAACCGCCGAACTCGGTCCGCCTTCCACTACACCTCTCGCCGGTCTGCCACCCTTGGGGGCTCGCGGGGATGGAAAGGCGTCTCCTCAGATTCGGGCGATTTATATTCTCTCTTTGGGGTAGTAGACTACAGTCGTTTTCTTGATAATAGTTTTGAATTCCATCGAATAAATAACTATATTTTAAATACATTGCCATACCACGTATTTCGTTATTATGTGCATTGCTGTATCTAATGATGCACTACCATCTTTTGTGTAAAATAAGTATGATTTCTATACATTAGATTTCTTTCAATAATTATTAGACCTAATGAGGAAGCTATCACTTTTTAACAGCTGAACAATAATTTTCCATATTTTCATAAGTTTATTTTACCTGTTCGGAATTTTCAGCAATTTTTTAAACGTTTTTTGTCGCATAAATATAATTTGAATCAACCTCCTCTATCCAATAACGTTGTCTCATAATTTTATCTTCGTTCATCTTTTCATTTATGGGCTCCGGTTCATTTCGCTGTTTGACGTTGGCTCTAAATTATTTGAGATTATAATTTACGAGCATTTCGCATGCCCGGAAACGCTCGTTGTGAACCTATTCCGAAAAACAACTTGGTACCAGTATGGCGGGAAATAAATACTTTCAGTCACGTGATCAATTTCGAGTAAATCGCAATAACCGAATTATTTCGAATTGTTGCCGGGACTGTCGAAGTTCTGTGCAATGCACGAAAATATTGAATGCACGGATATGAACACAATTCGGATATCAATCGACTTAAAAATAAAAAAATATAAATAAATTAATAAATAAAAAAATAAACACAGCAAATGATTGAAATGATTGTACAGTGATTTATTATTCATATGCCTCAATTATGATTTAAGAATATAAATGATTTATGAGTACCATTCCCCTGTGATACAGGTGTGCGTACAGGCAACGCCTGCAAGCAATGTTACAAGCGAAAACTGAGGTCTATTGACATTGCTTGTTGGCGTTGCCTGTACAGCTAACTCTAAGGCCAACTCCAACTCAATTTTTTTTGGTGAAATCCACCATTAATTATCTAATTTGGAGTCAAATAATCGGAAAGTTTCGGTGTATTGCGTGTTGTTGGAAAACTTAAACGAGGGAGAAAAGTGTCGGCAGACGGACAGAAATTGGATATTCAGATTCTAAATGCCCAGAAATGTGAAACACCGATTTTTGAGGGGCGGCAAAAAAAAATATAAGGTACATCTTTCGTCAACCTATACTTCAAGGCTGTGAAGGAAAAACAACTTCATTGAACCTTCGCAACAAAAATAAATGATAAAAAATGGAGAAAAAATGTTGAAAAATTTTAAACTAAATTAAATTCAAATAAACAAACGTACTATATTTATCGATGCCCCGCTTACATCCATAAGGCGGACCTTGGCGAAATAGTGGGTACATATTTGAAGATGAGATTACTTTCGATCGTCTTCCAAGCTAGCGGATAGGAGCAATAATTGCGTTTAATCGGGTAAAAGTGCAGCCGTCGGCTTTGCAAAACGGCTCGGATTCGAGTGAGCCTTGCGTATAGCTCAGTTTATGCTCATGTACTGCCGTCAGAAGCTAACAACCAATTAAGCTGGTTATGAAGTCATGAAACTCATACGGCCTCGACTCGTTCAAAGCCTACGTGGAGCGACGGCGAAAATTTATCGCCCGATTCGGCGGAGAACATGGACCGCACATAGCACGCTGGCCGGAGGATTCACCGTTGTCTCATTCACCTCTTGCAACTAGCTGACTGCTCCGGAACGTTTTTCAACGCTACTAATGTGATTATTTCAATCCCGGCGGCCGGTGTTTTCGCAAATTATTTTCTAAAGTGTCGAGCCTTTTCTCTATTTCCGCACGTTGCTACGAAAACCCTTCGCAAAATGACATGTAAATCCGATTACCGTTCATCTAGTGGCTCGTTTCGGTTAAAACGCCAGCCTATTCCTGTTTACCTATAGCCCCGCCGTTGTGCGCTTTCATCGAAATCGGCTCGCAATATTGCGCACATTTAGCGGAGAATTGAGCTCAGCTATGCTAGCAATATAGCCGGCGACTCTCCGCTTTGAATAGTTGGCATTCGCTCGTCTTTATTCCATCAGTGAACAGTGTTGAATATGAACAGAAATTGAGCAAATTGTACTTCTCGTGTGAAATACTCTAAGCTGCTCTTTTTGCGAGTGAATTAAGAATAAAATTCAGCTTTTTGATGCGATACTTTATTACTGCAAAGTTGACATACGAGTGTGCCGCCTGTGAGTGAAACTCTTTTTCGACGATCGACCGTTCTGTTTTGAGTGCAATTTGAATTTCAAGCTGCGGTGCCGCCTCTTTGAGCGCAGCGATTTTGTAAATACGGGAATTAGGAACGGAGGCTTCGGCTCTTTTACTTCGTGCTGCAAAGGCTTGTTTTTCCAAATTTCCGTCCTCTTAGTGGCTATCAATCGTCTTTTTGAGTCAGATACCCTCGAAAGCGCCGGATCTCGATCAGCACTGAATCGTGCAAAATTAATTCCCATTAATCGTAAAACTACTAATTTAATGACAAAATCATTATTTTCCATCAAAAGCAATTTATACTTGCCCGTTTTCCCGATTATTGTACCGGCCATTTCCGGAATCAACCATATTTTTCGGTGAATTTTTTCGCTTCTTGAAATCCTGCCCCTCGGCATCTGCCTGATCTTTTGATTTTAAATATTTCTCCAACATTTTCTGCACGTCTGCTTTTTTATCGGCATTGAAACCTTCCTAAAGTAATTTCGGAGGTGAAAAACAGTTTCTAATGTTCAGGAAAAATTAAAAGTTCGAATTCAGACTAAATAATTTGAAAGTATTAAGCCCGAATTCTACCTACGAGTTTAGTAGAAATACTTGTATAGGAAAAGGAGAAACTAATATTTTTTCACGAGCTCTTCTTCATTCTGTTCAGAGGTAAATGGCTCGCTTGAAACGATTCTAATGCCTTTAGGAGACAGATTATTGTACTTTTCGTGGTCCAATAATTATTGAACGGACGCCAACCGTTTCGATTTATATTTTATCTAACGAGAAGATATCAGATTTCAGACCGGTTTCTCACTTAAGTGCTCGCCAGTTTGTCCAATTTCAGGCTTTACATCAGTTCATAATTACCCATTTCCTTCTTGGGACTGCCTTTTTTGCTATATCTCAAAACTCATTCATGCGACAAAAACAATTTTTTCGACCATTTGTCTGACTTATTATATGTAGCAGAGCCAAAAGTGTCACGAGGTTAGTAAATTTCAAGTTCCAAAACAGTTTTTTTTTAAATGTCTCTTATCTTTTTTTATTTTATTCATTTTTGACTTGTTGGTAATTATAATCTACACTGCACACTAAATCTTTGCGTTTACCTCATCCTTTGTGCCAACGTCGAATCTAGTTCTTGACGTTTGACGGTTACCTAAATTTTTGTTATTCCCGTCAGCTTGCTCTCTAGTGCGGATAAGGTTGGCCAAATTTTCATCGCCGATAATTTCACTTCGCGGACGATTTCTTATCAATTCTGAATCCACGTAAACGAAAGCCGCTGGAAAATGTTAACAGCGTCGAATGAGTATTTTCATAGTGGATTCGTCATGCAATCGTTTTTATGAATCACTTACTTATACCGATAATTATCGTAATTACTGATCGAAATTCAGACGATGAGTGGCTCGCCATTTGTCGGTATATTCATGCGATTTTTCGATCTTTGGAACATTTCAAGTAATCCGCTATTCACTCAAACGAAGATCATTGCAGAAAAATTATTTTTCATTTTCAATATTTTATTTATTGCTGCGAGTTTATTAATCGTCGAGCGACTCGGAACTTGGAGAATGAATTGTTTACAGAAACCAAATAGTAATTTCCAGAGGAGTCGAGCGATATTAAATCTGACGACGATTGCAGTACAAAGGTAATTAAAAATTGACATCAGTTGAGAAATAATTCCAATTATTCTCCTCTTTCAAGCATGATTCTTTGATAAATATTTATTTTCCCGTTCATTATTTTATCCCGAGAAGTTATTTGTAAAAGTAGAACTTAATTGAAAATCGTAGAAAGAAATAAAGCGACAATTAGCCCATGTTTCTCAAGGCTGCTAATTCTGCGAATAAAGTCAAACTATCAGTTCGACTGAAGATCGTAAAAATGGTTTCAGATGCTCAGCTTCAACTTCCAATTTGAACATTTATGATTGAAATAGAATTAAAATTAAATTTATTAAGAGAAAAAACGCAAAAGTAATTGCAGTATTGTCAAATATTAATTATATTTGTGCCTTGATACAATTCTGTTCCTATCTAGCGATTTAGTTCACTCAGCTTCAACGTCGTCTTGAACCTGCCTCAGTACCATGTAGTATGAGATCATAGATTTCACGAACTATAACACAAAGAAAGAAAATTCAATTTGAATCAGCAGCACTTCAGAATGATTTAGGCGTACAACTGATTTGATAAGTTCATCAACCTCGAGAAACGTGCTATATTGCAGTTCGTATACGCTCCAAGCGCTGAGCTTTCTGATGTTCTGAGTTCCAACAATCATCAGCTTGTACATTTTTTTGAACGTTTGGCTTGCTTCCGTCCAAGGTACCGACACAGTGACATCATTGCTCACGATTGTTTGCTAGAAGCACAGGATAACGTCGAGTTATGCATTTGTTGCAGTTAATCGAGAAAATGACTGTTTTGAAATTAAAAAGATTTCAGAGTTAAATTGACAGAAGTGACGCGAATAGCATTTTTGTGTCAAAATATTCTAGGACGCTAATAATTATGTTAGAAGGGAAACAAATTTGAATTCGCTGGTTCGGCATCATCATTGAACTGGGACTGTTCGTCTCATCTATTCAGTATTGGGGAAAACACTGTGGACTGGTATCAAATTTGACAATTCACCTTATTGATCAAATGTTGGCCGAAATGGCTGTTGAGATATTGATGTATGAAGCAGTAACTGACAAAAAGGACCATTTTCAGGTTTTCGAAAATTCCTTTCGACTCCTGGAAAATAATTTGTTACGTTGAAGCATTTTTTCGTAACATAAAGATAGGCTGTGTTGGTTTACTGTCTTACGCTCGCTTGAAGCATCGCAAAGCTCAATGATATGATGGCATGCAATACGTCGGCCAAAATCATAGATCTGAAGAGCTTGTTCGTTTTCCTTATGTAACTGAAAATCAGATTGTAGCTGGTTAGCATACGCTACAAAGTCAAACTCAGCATCGAACCGCACGATTTAATAGTAAAACTCACTCCAAAACGTGAGCGTGAATTATAATACAGCTCTTCAGGTAATCCTGAGCTTCGTCGGGAGAACTTAATTCTGTAAAATTCGATGTTGTCAGTTGAATACTGCTGTGAGAAGGTTACGATAGCTTCAATATTTCATTTCGGTTCTGTCTTTCCTTTTAACCAAATTTTCCAATTTTTTTTTTTTTTTTTCTCTAGAGCCCCATGATTTTCAGTGAAATAAGAACAAGAGGTTGAGCTAACTGATGATAAATGGGAGTCTAATAAATGGGATCGCTTCAGCTGAACAATCCTAGGCCAGGAAATTTCGCAGTTCAAAATTCCGGAAATTTCACAGTTCAATGGTCATAATTTCTAAACCGTGGTCGATTTTTATTTTATATTACTTTCAAATAATATAAAGTATTATGATATGTCAACACGAATTTTTATACATCTACGGAAAACAAAAATGCTGCAAATGGATTTTTCTAGGAATGAAACGTGTACCTTTTTCGCCTTCATAAGTTTCCATATGTTTGAGTTTGTTGTGTACGGTTTGAAGTGCTCCGATAGCCACATATACCGAAGTGAACAAATAACAGTCGGCCGCCATATAGATCTGAGTTGCAAGAAGTAAAGTGTAATGACAAGTGACGTATATAAATAAAAATAAGTATCCAGAACTGTCGAATGGGTCGTATATGTTGATCGGATATCGCATTTCGTCCCAAGTGGATTCGCCAGAAATCCATTTCAACAGAGGGCACAGAGCCCAGAATGATATGCAAAAACACCCTGCAACAATAAACGAGGCTTATGGTGTACCAATTACACCAATGAAACTTTCTGTGGGTATATCATAAATAAAACAAAAGCAGTTTATAATTTCTCTCTACTTTCTTCTCTGTTCCCACTTATATTCACTCGGTTTATGGACGTACCTAAACAGCAGTGGATTTTCGAATAAAGAGCGCAGTTTTTCACCCAATTCGACGGCAGGTAAGGCGTGAGAGCGATTCCGCACTTGACCATTTCAAATAACTTATCGTGGTGATAATAGAAGAATAGCATTTTGTAGTTCGCTGAACCGGTTAGGGTGAAAATATCCATCGCTTCGCTCCTGTCCACAAGATCCTCAGTCTCGATTGCCTTGACTAGTAATAGAACCGTGTAAATTGATAACACGATTGCATTCCACAGTAAAACGATCCTGCAAGCAATTCATTTCAATTCGACTCGGATTCGAATCGAATGGATACCGGAATTCTTTCATAATTCAACCGAGCGTCACTCACTTGAAAATAGCCGACACAAGTTTGCCACATTTCGTCGGCCACATCATAACTATTTTGAGAGCTTGAAGTTGAAAAATGAAAACATGATTCGGATCGGACAAATCGCAATTTGGGATATTAGTGGGAACCATGGTTCCAGTACGGTGAAAAATCAGCTCTTGAACTGTTCGTATGTCTACTTGTTCTATCTTCTCTCTTTTTTTATCGTTTCGTGCGATCGCATTGCGTGTTATCGATTACTCTGCTATCTTATTATTGAATACAAGGGTAACTATGTGTTTATTCTAGAATTATATTTTTCCTGCTATGCTGAATGAGCTTCGTTGTACTAGCATGAATATGTTAGAGCCCTGCTTTTATTTCTTGTCAGTATATCAAGATAAATATGTAATCTGCGAAACATGTACAACCGCGGCAAATTGCGGCTCTCGTCAGAATATTGAGAAATCGACTTCTTCTGTTTTCTGTTGCAGAGTCGAACGAGGTCGTGTAGAATCGGTAATGTTTGTTCAAGGAGACGGTGCCCAAATAACACATTTTTCAGCGATTCAAGTAATCACAGATTTATTTGCCTAGGTCTTCGCCATTGAACTGCCTATATAATTCAGTGGATAATGGGTGAGAGTTAAACGGGGTTCGGCCCAAGGTACCTTGGAGGAGAACGAACCAATATGATAATGCTGAAAATCTCTCTTCTGCCGGGACGGCCTTCGTTGCTTTACTGTACTCTCCATAGATGGCGGTATCTTCGAACAACGCCAACCCTCCATCCTTTCCTCAGCTACACCTTCCCTTTCCGCCAGGCATTTCTTCTGCGAGTTTTGCGTTCCAAGTTTTCAAAGAAACAAAAAATCGAGTTTTATAGGTCGAAAATTACAACTTCTCAGTACCTCATGAAGTGAAAAAATGAGGGAATTTATGAAATTCATTGACAAGTGTATAGAACATACAATCATAATCAATGTTTAAATTTTCAAAGTTTTTCAATCGGTTGGAACTAGGTAAGTTTGGGCCGTCATCTTTACTTACCCGCGCATAACTTCATAGAACGCAATATGAAATTGAATAAACGCTTCTCAATGAAGGATAAACACTATTTGCCAATTTATCACTGATTTATGAAAAAAATTCAACGCTGAAATAAAGATGTTTGACACCTTTCTGTCTGAGAGAAGTCTAGTAATTACTAGCTCTGTAAAATCGCACGTTATTGATTTATCTTTCTTTTTTTCTGGTTCGATAATCGACCTTTGTATTTGAGTGATTGAGCATGGTGATTCGCGAACGTGGCGAAAAAAAAATCAAAGTTAAAACTTCAAAGTATGAAAATCGAAAAATTTGATCGAATGACTTGAAACCTTGGACATTTACCGTTTTTATACCCCTAGATTTACCTAAGTCGAATTCTGCGTCTAATTTCCTGTAAGTATTTGCAATGAGTTGAAAAACATACAAACTATGTAGTACTAAAACCGGGAAGAAATAATCTTGTCGCCAAATTTCTGTCGTTTTGACTTCAAATTCGGATTCAGCGTTAAATTTCCTATAAGGAAAGCATTCGAAATCGCTTAAAAACAAAAGTTCAGTTTTCTACCCCTGCCGAGCTTGTTAAAAACTTGATATACGGAAAATAATTTCTGAGGCGCTGTTGACTTTTTTTCACCAAATCTTTTGCTATGTACGTGTGTAAGGTGTCCAAATGAACATTCCTGCGTAATAGAACAATTGATTCACAAGAATTTTGACCCCGAAAAGAACGGTTAAATTTCGATTTTCTAGAGTTCAGAAACGGATTTTTTTGGACCGTTTGTGGAATTTTTCGAGAATTGAAAAAAATCACAAAAATACATCTCGGTGAGACGCAACTTCCCTTAAAATTTCAGATTTTTATCATTATTGAGAGAG
The DNA here is from genome assembly GCA_037159825.1 of Tupiocoris notatus. Taxonomy (NCBI): domain Eukaryota; kingdom Metazoa; phylum Arthropoda; class Insecta; order Hemiptera; family Miridae; genus Tupiocoris; species Tupiocoris notatus. The sequence goes on along the minus strand of JASJUZ010000674.1, from coordinate 39,746 downwards.
GAGTAAAAAATCGTTAACTGATCGGTAAAGAAAAATCGCAGGGGTACCCCTTGAATTTTTTGTGAAAATTTTTTGATTTTGATTCAGTTCAAATTTAGCATAATGACAGTTGATGATGTGTATATCAATAATATATGCTTAATTCTTCGCTTCTTCCGCACTAAATTGATGAAAATAATGTTTAAAGTTGAAAATGTGATCTTTTCGAGTACATTCCAGCAATATTGTCGTATACCGTAAAAACGGTTGAGAAATGGATAGGTACATTACATGGGGAAAATGTGGTCGATTAAAAAACCTAACATTTGGTATATTCAAACATCTGAATTGATGACTTTTTGTCGAGGCTATCACTGGTGCAAGTTACAAATCTTGTAAAACTTCGAAGTTAGAGTGCCTATCTCGGCTAAAACTCTGCGCAAGTTGAAACTCTACTACATTTTTTTTTATACAAAACCGTGAAAATACCACCACCTTCCTATGTAATTACTGTCACTACTAGATTAACTATAGATTACGCCTGAACAAGCTTTTAGCATTAAGTTTCTGACAACTACTGCCCGAGAAATTTACAGAAAACCTCAAGAATTTACAGCTCTCCTTCACTCAAATGTAGATATTTTGAAAAAGTTTTGGTAGGGGTTCCTGCCTCATCTATAGCGGCCATTTTGTAGCTTTAAATACAAAAAGCCGTCCTCTAGTGCGCCCAAAATTTACAGAAAACCTTTAAAAAAAAACATGAGCCCAAGCCCTTGATAATATGCCTTATTTCTTATAGCGTTTAGGCTTAAGCATTGAACAGGCCTTGTAGTTCAATGAGGTTGCTAGAGCAACGTTCGGGCAACAGTTGCTCGAGCAACGGTCGCCTAAGCAACCGTATAGCTACCTGAGTATTTTTGATTTTTCAAAATTAGGATAATTTCCTATAAAATCTAAGCAAATGGAAAATATTCTTAAAGAAACTGGGGAATAGGGTTGGCAATAATATATTGAAACCGAAGGAAAGGCAAAATAATGCTCACTATTTTATTTTACGATTTTAAAGCACTTGTGGGCACAGGCCGGCTAATTTATATAGTTTTGAAAAGCATAACAGCCTCGGTTCGGTGATATATCAATTCAATGTGATTCGCACTATGGGTGTGATGGATGTTTCAATACGCTTTTTTCCAAATACTTTTATTTAACAGCATCCACTTCATTTTGCAGCTGCCTGAGCACCATGTAGTATGATATCATAGATTTCACGAACTGTAACACAAAAAAATGAGCTTCAACACTAATAATGTTTACGAAATGATTCATGATGTATTACTAGACAGAAATAAATCAATCGTTTCGCGGATTTTTTTTATTTGAAGAATGATGATCCACCTCAAGAAATGTGCCATACTGAAGCTCGTATACACTCCAAGCGCTGAGCTTCCTGACTTTCCGAGTTCCACTAATCATCAACGAGTACATTTTCTTGAATGTTCGATCACCCTCCGTCCAAGGGATCGACACTATTACTTTATCGCTCACAGTAGTTTGCTAGGAATAAAAATACATTTTTAGTTTATATGGCTGCATAGCGGATTAGCTGCTATTTCATAGAAAAGGCATAGGACATTTATCTGTCTCTCAGTTTGTTACTCTTTCACGACAAAAACGAATGACCAAACGATGCCGAATTTTTACACGGTTATTGAAACCCCGTGCAGATTTCAAGTTACTTCGATTTTTGTCACACGGCTCCTTCGAGTATATTGTACCGTGGTTTATTATTCCTTTGTTTCAATTAAGATTAGAGACCATCCATTAGTGACAGTAACTATTCCGAATATTTTTGAACGTTTTTACCTAACAACAAATTGGTAACTATGAAGAAAAACTCGTTAGCAGCTATCGTAATATTATTTGTTCTTATTACAAATTACAAGTTAAATGATTCGCTTAACGATACAGCTAAAGAGTGTTTTATGAGCATTCTACCACGTATGGAATGATTTTTATACCTCCATAAATTCTTGAGTTATGCTGTCATGGCACAGTATTGAAAAGAAAATTCCACGCAAAAGCTGCAACAGCTTGAAAACGATTCAAGCAATCGACTCCATTATGGTCTCATTCGATCCAGCGTCAAAAAATATATACAAATATTGATATCAAATGCACCTACGTTTAAAAAAAATTGGAAAAGACATATTTTCCCCCTTTCCATAAAATACCTTAAATTTAGTGTCTCTCAAAAAAGTGTTGACACCGGACGGGAAGAATTGTTTAATTGGATATTAGAATTCTACATTCCTTTGAACTTGAATTTCCAATTTTGAGGGGGTTTGAAAATTTATTTTCTTAATGGTTTACCAACCTTTCTCCTCACGAATACAAAGCTACGGCCAGTAATCAAACCGTATTACCAACTGTAAAGGGTCAATTGGTTATGGTTTTGCGGGAAAATTATTTTCTGCAAATAATGTATGTTCATAAGAGGTTCTGACACCCTCATGATGGTCTTGATGTTTCAAGGGTCATGAATCAAGGCCCTTCCAGAGATGATACTGTTGATTTTACAAATGGATTATAATGAATGAAGTGGGATGAATTGTAGATGAATATTATTTGCACAGTTGCACATTGCATACTTTTAAAGTACATGTTTTCGTTTTTTTTTGTCTCTATTGTCAATTTTCTTAAGATTCGTAAGCTTGGTTTTTTCAATCATTCCAACGTGAGGTGAATGAAACTTCTAATTTTAAAAATGTACATTTACATTTACAATAAAATTCTTACCTTATCGATTAAATTTTGACCGAAATGACTGTTGAGGAATTGATGTATGAAGCAGGTAGCGACGAAAATTACCATTTTGAGGTTTTCCATAATGCCTTTCGATTCCTGAAAACCATTAATCATATTGAGGTGGCCGTTTTTTATCATAAACAATAATAATAGTGAGCAACCACGATAAATATGCGATCTAATGCAAATTGAAGAACCGCGGGTTTTTTACACTAGTTTGAAGCATTGCGAAGCTCAGCGATATGATGGCGTGCAGTACGTCGACCATAATCATAGATCTGAACAGTTTGTCCGTTATTCTTATGTATCTGAAAATCAGGCAGATTATATCGAGTTCATCTTTTTAAAAAAAATCGTACCAACTAACTTAACTCCAGCACTCACTCTAAAACGTAAACGTGCAGTTCAATACAGTCCTTCAAATATTTCCGGGCTTCATCGTGCGAACTTAATTCTGGAAAAATTCGTTATATATATTTTTTTTTTCATGGAAAGTGCCATTCAAGTATAAACGTTTGGGTGTATTACCTACTGTTTTCCTGATCTATACTATCCACATGAACTGTCAGTGGGTTGTGATTATTATGCACTAAGTACATACCGTTCCGTCCAATGTTCGTTTGCAAGTAATTGAGTTTATCGTGAACGGTTTGAAGAGCTCCGTTGGCGACGTATATCGACGTAAAAAAATAGCAATCGGCCGCCATGTAAATCATGCCAGAAAGGACTAAACCGTAATGGCACGTGAGGTATATAAAAAGGTATAAGAATCCAGTACTGTCAAAGGGGTCGTATATGTTCATCGGATACGCCATTTCCTCCCACGTGGATTCGCCGAATGTCCATTTCAACAGAGGGCAGAAAGCCCAGAAAGACATGGTAAATACGCCTGAAACAGTAAACATGATTTGTGAAGTCGATACAGTTGAGAGGCCGGTGATATTGAAAGGTCGAGATATTTTTAATTCTATTCATATTCAGGGAACCTGCAAGCCAGTAGAATTTATATTTCAGTTCGATTTCTCGTACCTGCAAGCCAGTAGAATTTCGAAAAAAAGTTGCAATTTTTCGTCCAACCGGTCGGCAGGTGTGGAGTAAGAGCTATTCCATATTTCACCGTTTCAACCAACTTTTCGTGGTGAAAAAAGAAGAAAAGCATCTTGTAGTTCGCTGAACCGGTTAGTGTAAAAATATCCATCGCTTCACTTCTGTCCACAAGATCGTCAGTCTGGATAGCCTTGACTAGTAAGAGAACCGTGTGAATAGATAGCACGATTGAATTCCAAAGTAAAACGATCCTGCGAAAATTTTAATTGTCGCTGGTTAATAGAAAAATGCATTATTATATAAAACGTGTTTAGATGTCACTTACTTGAAAATAGTAGACACGAATTTGCCAGATTTCAAAGGCCACATCGTACTAAGTTCGAGAGCATGAAGATGTAAAGAGAACAAGTGGTTGGGATCGGACAAGTTGCAGTCTGGGAAAATCATGTTGCCAGAGCAACGAAAACTGGATCAAAAATGTGGAGCTGTGTATGTGTATATTTTATCCGATCCTCCAAACCTTTCGTGGTGTAGGACGATGAGCATATGAATCGTAATCATATTGACCCAATGCATGGGTTATAAATTTTTATTAGCCGCTAGCGGTGAATCAAGAATAATTTCACCTCAGTAGCCAAATAAACCTACAATCATTTACAGAATGCCAAAGCAAGAGAACAGGTTTTACCAATTGTAAGGGGATATCAATATAAGAATCGAAGAGCTGCATGATTACTGTAAACCATGCTGTAATTACGGAGATTAATGATTTTTATCCTTTTCTGCTTGCTCGGTGAGAATAGACTTCATAGCCAAAGATAGCCCTGAAATAGCCTGAGTGCCCCAGCAAGAGCATTGTACTTGTTATCAGTCCTCATGAATAAAGTATGTAAAGAGCGTATCGTAATAATCATGGTAATTTATGTTTTTTATCCTACCTTTTTCCTCCTCCGTATGGTTTTTATCCGGTTTTTCCTCGTGTTGATATTGACGGATCGACCGCTGCAGTTAGCAACCATCTATAGCCAATTCGAAGGACGTCTTTGGTAATAAAAACGCTCACAAAACTGTTGTAGCCTACTGCTCCCCTGTGAGCTTAAGATTGAAAAAAATGGCGATGCCGCCCGGCCTTATACCGAGATGGAATAAGTCGTGAAAAAACATGTTATAAAAAATTGCCAACCCCCCACTTTCCATCGTTTCTCATCTTCTCACAATGAGCGATTCGTGGCTTCCATTTGCCACGTGTATTGTCGTGAAAAGAAAGCAATCAGCCTGTAAAGGATGAAAATAAAGAAGCCCTTACCAGCAAACGCACATTATCGGCAGCGTCATTTCATTTGGGTCGGTCTCGCCGAAGAGCCAATATTGTGCGAAAGACCCACAGACTGTAACATTTTGTGGTTCCCTGAATGCCATTATTATGTTCAATCGTAAAAAAAAATACGCACGATAATGAGCTATCTAACGACCTTATGAGAAAGAAGTTTGTACGACAGATCATTATTGCATCATTCACAGTAAATTGACTTGTATAAAGTCTCACCGTCTCTTCTCCCGTTTACGGTGCCGTTGGCATACAATTTTTGCCAACCGAGAAACGGAAGTTTTTTCGAAGATTTTCGATTCGAGGAAAAATTATTTCTTCGTCGTGCTCGTTCAATGAGATCAAATGGTCGACAAATACGAACGGTAGATTATACGTTTCTCGACCCCAATATTGAAGTACTGTACGATTTATACGCACCAATTTTTCCCCTCTCTTGTGTTTGATGAAACGAGAACTTCACCCTTCAAATTCAAAATCACACATTTCTTGTATCGATTGAAAATAATCTTTGCACGTATCATGCGGTGAAAAATAATTTATTCATTCTATCAAAATATTTTTTTGCATCATTCGGTTTGTAAAATAAACTAAAATTATTCTATCATGAGTGAATCGAATAAAGCTACGCCAAAATAGGCTTTTGATTGATCTATTTGCCCTCTTTTTCTCCAAGGCAGAATCATGCTTCTTGAGAGTCGTTTAGTTGCCTCAGGACCATGAAGTAGGAAATCATCGATTTGACGAACTGAAAATGAAGAACAGGAGTTGAATAACGGCGGTAGAACAAGCTCTTATACCAACATTAGTTCACAAAATATACTTGTCCTACATGTCATTTGTAAATCGTCAATATGGACTTATTTTACTTGCTTATTGCGCTTGTACGTTATTTCGCTCGATAAAACTACCGTTTCTATATGAACGTGTGGCAATTACCTCTAGAAATGTTGCGAATTGTAAATTATAGGCACTCCAAGCGCTAAGTTTAACAACTTGGCGAAATCCGATGATCGTGATGAGGTACGATTTTTTCATAATAGGCGACCCTTCCGCCCATGGAACGAGTAGCAATTGCTTGTAGACTCGCTCTTGCTAAAATTGGAATTTAATTTTGAAACAACTCAGTTCATAAGCAATTTCAACTGTGATGTCATTTTACTCAGTTCGTATGGATATTGAAGTGATATCCCACCTGATCAATCAAGTGTTGACCGAAATAACTGTTGAGATACTGATGAACGAAGCAGTAGGTGACGAAAACTATCATTTTCACAATTTCAAACAGTCCTTTCGATTCCTGGAAGCGAATCGGTTTTTTGATGCGTGGAAAAAACCAATGCGGAATGAAAAGGAGAAGGAGGTGATAATGAGGAAAAACGTTTAAAAGCAGGAATAAAAACGAAGAAAGAATAGTAGTAGAATAATAACTTCAGATTTCTCACGAATGAATATTTTCTGTACGCGTTTCGTTCAGCAAATTTATTACAATAATATGCTTACACTAGCTTGCAACATGGCGAAGCTCAGCGAAATGATAGCGTGAAGCACATCGGCCAAAATCATTGACCTGAAGAGCTTGTCGGTTTTTCGAATGAATCTGAAAAAGAATAGGACATAGAAATTTCATTATTATGCGTCTGTATCGATCGTGCAAGAATATTCATGTCCTACGTATATCAAAACAGGAAAAACAAATAATTCAGGCGTTCTTTCAGACAATGAAGCTCTCGTCAAGAAAACCGAGACCCTTAGAACTACACGCCCTAAATACATACATCAACGTATGAGTGTGTAGCTTGATGCTCTCTTTCAGTTTCTCATGGACGACGTCTTTACCGCGATAATCATCTGTAAAGAAACAAAAGGTGATTTATCAATTCTCAAATGCTCACAATGGGTCACTAGAAAACTATATTGATTCCTGGAGAATTATTTCCGATCCGCAAATTTTCTCGTTTCATTATCTACATTCGAATTATTTCAACAGTTGAAGTATGAGAAATCCTATAAACTCACCGTTCTTCTTATTGTTTCCCATATCTTCAAGCACCTTATGGACCATTTCGAGGCTTCCGTTCGCAACGTGTATTGACGTGAAGAGAAAACAATCGGCTGCCATATAAATATGGGTCGATAGCAAAAGCCCGTAATGGCAGATGGCGTAGAAAAATGAAAACAGCAAACCTTCGCTCGCAAACGGGTCGTACACGTTCATGGGCAACGTCATTTCGTTCAGACTGGTCTCACCGAAACACCACTTAATTAGTGGGCAAACGCCCCAAAATGTGATACAAACACATCCTGCAACGAGCGTTTTCATTCAATAAATTTTACGAGAAGTGAAAATTACTCAAATACATAACAAAAACTTTTTTTTTTAGAAAAATGTGTTTTTAGTTTAAATGTCTACAGATTTTTGGACGCTGAATCGAATGAGACGTCGAATGGTCGTCAATCACTCTTCAACATTTAGTATCCATTCTGATAATTAAGAAAAATAAAACTGCTAAAAATTACCTTAAGTTACTACCTACGTAGTTTTCCCTTATAGTTATATTTTTTTCAAATGTTTGGAATAGTTATAATTACAAATAGATACGCAAAGGAATAATAAACCACTGTACAATCAACTGCCGCGTTTTTCGACGTTGGAACGAATGAGACCATAAAATTAAATTTGTTTTCTTTCAAGATTTTTGTGTTTCGAATCGAACCGTACTAAAACCGCCATAATGTCCTCATAATCACGGCAAATTGTAATCTGAGGATACCGCTGGGAAACACCTTGAACTTTCTGTTTTTTGAGTACCGAACCATTTTTTTTTTTGCTCACACTAAATTGAACAAAAATGAGTCTCAAAAGCAACTTTTATGGAAATCTGAAATCTTCAGCAGTATCCTATGTAATTACTTCGACTTTAAATTAAGTAATCAGTGAAAATAAAAATATTTGAAATTTCGAGTTTTACCAAGGAGGCTTTTAGTTATTATTATGTTCTTAGTAAAAATGTTCACGAATCCATGGTCTTCTTGAATCACGATTGTTGCAAATATGCCACTTTACAATAATTTGCAGCATTGTCAATAGAAATATTATTGTATCGTCTTGAGAAAAATTTGTTAGCTAACGCATCAAGGGAAAAATAGCTCAAAGCAGTCTTTCCGAGAAAATGAGATATTACACTCTTTAAAACTTACCTGCTGTGCAATGTGTGATTGTAAAATATTTGGCATATTGAGCCCACTTGTTGGGCAACCGGGGAACAAGTTGCAAACCCCATTCGTACATGTCGAGCAATTCTTCGTGATGAATGTAGAAAAATACCATTTTGTATAGAGCTGACCCAGTCAATGTGAAAATATCAATAGCCTCACTTCTGTCGACGAGGTCATCTGTCACGATGGCTTTTGTGAACAGTGCGACGGTGCAGACAAATAGAACAACTGCGTTACCCCAGTAGGTGATCCTGAATTCAAAAATTCAATAATTATTGCTTATAATAATAACTACCGTCACAGCATTACTGCCCAACCATTTCAAACTTCCTGATATTTCTTGATATCCACTTATCGTTTCTACAATTTTTGTCAACTTCCCCGCTTATCAAGTTTCAACATTGAAAAATAATTAAGCGCTCATAAAGAAATTCGTTTGTGCGATAAAAGTTTCAGAAAATTCAATTTAATAAAATAATGTAAACAATAAATTTAAAAACGCACAGATTTTGTTTGTTTTCGAATTATTTTCCCTCAAATTACAAATAACTGGTTCGCCTGCGTGCCATTTTCACATTATTACTATTTGACGACAAAATAAACGTACTTACTTGATCAACAGATTTCTAGAAGAGTTTCCGGTGAACGTAGGCCACATTGATACCAAAGTTAATGCCTTCAATTGCACCGAGAATACATCTCGGGAATCTTTTTCACCTTCTCCTTCGTTGAGCGCCATTCTTCGCAACTATTTCGAAATGAAGGCGATGCTCGAAGCTTTGTCCATTGCTTCGTATTTAATTTACGATAAGGGATTACGGTAGAATCATTTTTTGAAGTATCTGGCCAGTCAATCGAGTCCAGCATAGGCTATTATTACGTTACCGATTTCAGCGATATATCGCCCACAAGATTAAGTTTGCATTCGATTTGAGCCGATTTCGTCGACTGTAGTTTCTACGACGAATCGTTTATAAGGCCATTGTGAATCGTGACATATCATTAGGATTGTTAGGTTCAGTTATTCGATAATTCGAAAACTACCCTCTACCGTCGACATGTCGCTTATTGGGAGCAATTGTGTTCTTGTAGGAATGGATGCTCTTAATTAATCAAACGCATACTTATCGATTCTCCAACGTATTTTTTTATCATCTGGAAGAGATGATTTGAATCAGTGTTCATGTTTACAATAATTGTACAAATAATTTATAATTACCTAAATTTTACTTTCTACATGTGATTTCGAGTTTCAGCTTTTCTAAGGAAATCCCCTTGTCGAACGTTAAATAATTTTGTTTTGAATTTCCATCGTTCAAATCGTATAAATTTATTGCAACTGGACAAAACGAATAAGTGGCGGAATTGGGTCTTCTCAGAAAGATCGGGTTGATACAATTTGAGAAGATTGGGTTGATACAATTTCATTTCGTGAAAGGGAATTGCAGAATTGGCGAAACATTTGGAACCAGCGATGGAGGGGGTAAGAATATTGATGTAACTGAGAGTGCTTGAGCTTCGCTGGCAAATAATCGCCGGCACCCACGGACATATCGTTTCCCTTGAGACCTGCGAGTTCATCTACTTAGCTTCCTCCCTTCTGTTATACCTCATGGGACAGCAATCCGGCCAAACTATCGTGAATAGCTTCTGTAACTGTTGCAACTTCGGACTGTCGAACAGCGAGGGCTTCAGTCTAGTCGAACACGGGCTTGAGATTCCTTACATAGTCAGCCACCATGTACGGAATGTTGTTACAAAGCATTCAACACTACATCCAGGTAGAATTTTCGGGTGAAATTCCCACTCACGACAATGCCATTCTAGGTTCACCTCAACTGACAAATTGATTACCTTAATCGATGTATCTCCGTATGAAATTAATCGTAGATTCAAATTATTTGACGTAAACACTCACGGTTTGGCAAGATAAGCCCTTGTAGCGTAATCCTCACAGAACGAAAAATCATTTTTTTTTTTTTTTTTTTACTGAGAGATGTTTTTGTGAGCTAATTTTGTTAAGCTGTTTTTGTAAGCTAATTCAAATCTGAAGATATCGTAGGAAAAAACGTATAACTTTCTATCATTTTAGAACCAAACCATTTTTTGTTTGTTAACACTAAATTGAAGAAAAAAAAATCAGTCTCAAAAGCAATTTTTGTGAAAATTTAAAATAAGATGGTTTTCAAACGTTCATTATCCTTATTAATCCAACCTCTGAAGAGATGCCTGTAGCCTGAAAACTGTACTAAATTGTTTGCGATCGAATTGTTTATCAGAATTTTTTTTTACGATTGCGATAGGCTACAAAAACTTTATATGAATCATGATAAAAAAAATCTTTTTCGAAATTGCATTAGTTTTGCTTTTTAGACTAATTTTTCGTCTCATTCATTTCATTTTGATGTGAAAAAAATGGTATCCTCAGATTTGAATTTGCTGTGACTTTAAGGAAGGTACGATGGTTTTGGGGAGGTAAGGTAAAAAACACGAAAAAATCTTATAAGTGAAACGATAATTGTGGTGTAGGAAAAAGCTTTATAAGACACAAATTAGATGTAAAATTTGTGGTATAAGCTTTATAAAACACAAATTAGCAGTAGAATTTGTGGTTGAAGTACTGCGCACCTTATTTTGTAGACCCTGAAATTTATCATGAAACGGCGTGGCACAACTGGGTTTAATTCTGCGCTCAAGAACCTGTTACCTCTTACATTTCCCGTATAATAAAATATATTACAAGTATGTATACTTTCTTCATCCGTCAGGAAAAATACGGAGAAGACATTTGGAAATACATTGCCGGTGAATTGGGGTGCCCTATGGAATTCGTCACTCATCAAATATACGATGACACGCTCATACATTCGTTAGCAAAGTATTGCGCAACCCTCGACGGGCGGAAGACGGAAAAAGATTTCTTAACTCACTTCGGACGGTGTTTCGTCAAGTTTTTCTCCTGCTTTGGGTTTGCATTTTCCCCTCATTCCCGATGTTCAGACTTTTCCGTTCTATCGCAAAAAAAAAAAAATTAAAAAATTAAAAATAATATAATTTGGCCGTTTTTGTATTTTTAGTGAAGTCACACATTTAACTTTTTTTTAGTTTTGAAAAATGTATATTTTACCGGCACAATTTTTTAATTAAATGATTTATTCACTAAGATTCAACTTGATAAATATTATTTATTCCCCTTCGCCTCACATAAAATTAATCGTCTGCTTTCTTATAAGTATTCGAAAATTGATTTATGCTTCTAATATATTTATTTATTTTTTATTTTTTTTTTTGATAATTTTTAGATACCAAAATTTTGTCCGAGCCAGTGGGCGTTATTTTACCGATTTCTTACAAAACGTCGATAACATCCATCTTGAAATGAGGTAAAGGAAATAAATTCTAAACGCTCCATTCATTTCAAAGGGTAAAGACTGCCGGCAAAGCGGTGTCATAATTAGCGAAATACTTTCAACTTCCTTTCACCGTTCATATAGGTTCTCCTACCCGAAAATGAACGGGCCCTCAATGTACGTAACGGAAATTGATGCTTGCGGAGCTGTTTTGGTGTACAGGAGTTCTCGGTCCGGTTTTAAGAACTACTTGATGGGTGAGAAAATTCATCATCACGAATTCGCTAAAAAAAATTTTCAATCGAAATATTATTTTTCTTCAATTATGGATATGCAATAAGCTCTTCGCTACACCACAATTTTCTCAGGTCAGCTTTACGAGATTGCCGAAACAATGTATTACGTTCGTCTAACGATCGAATTGATCGACGAGAAAATATCGAGCGGCAGTTTCAAAACAAATACGCTCGTTCTTCGATTGAATTACGATAATCGGGATTACCTGGTGCATAAGAATAAGCAGGCAAGTTAATTATGCGTTACAATGGAACGACGTACTTTATCCTTTAGACTGTTTTGCTGAAATCTGTTTTCGATTAACTTCAGGCCGAACTTATTCAAAGGAAGACTATCCAAAGAGGTGCAGCATTGCCACCGATTTCATCGCAATTTCTCTTAGACGTGTTCCCTTGGACAGTAATTTTCGGCAAATCGATGCGAATTTTGGAAGCAGGGGCACATCTTTTAAGGCTGTTCCCGGGCCGACAAATTTACAGGAAACCAGTGACGAATATATTGAAAATACGGAGGCCGAGAGGAATCCCGTTCAGTTGGGAAAACGTAAGCACCTTTGTTCAACCTCCTTATTTTCCATGCTCTCCGCCATAAATTTATCTCAAGTTCGATAAATTTGCAATCCGCTATACCATAGTTAGCTAATTGGAATCCCGTAGGTAAATTTTATCTCGTACATCACGCAACAGTTCGATGAGATTTTTCAATGTAGGCGACAAAAAGATTTGTCAACTGTCGCTAACGATTTATGGACACGAAAATATTTACCTCCCCTCTAACCCTTTCGTTAGGTATTAATTGAACCGTACCCCGTTATCAAGAGTAACTTCGAGCCGAACACGCTATGCTTCACTTTTGCAGTTCGACTAATGCAGACATTCGACATTGGCATGCTCAGAGTAATTTATGATCGTTCAACATAATCTCTATAAATCAGTGAGCGCTTAATGTTCAATTATTTTTCCCCAATCCCATAAAAAACACATTTTACAACTCGGTCGATATTTTCTTTTGCAGATTACGAATTTTCAAACCGTCATGTTCGAAGTTGAACTATTAGTACCCTCTTCGGACGATGGGACGAATGAACAACAGCGACCAACTAGGAATATTCTGATGAAGGGACAGATGAAATACTTGGAAGACATAGAAACCGTCATTTTTTTGTGCTCTCCTGTGTAAAATCAATTACGAATGCATATATTTTTTCGCTGTTTATAATTTTTGTGATATAATAATTTTTTTGTAATATAATTTCCGATATTTGAGACCGAAAACTTAAATATCTTGCTTGTTACGCTTTATAATTTTTCTCTTGACCAAAACACGAATCTAAATCTTGAAACCCGTATTTTGTATAATCTTTCGATCAACAAATTACGGAACCGGTTAGAAATATTGGTTTATCCCCCTTCATTATAAAAATGTCTATTAGGATTTATTTGGTACTCTGTTTTTCTTCACCCTTCATTCTCTTGTTTCAGAGTTAATAACATGGACGATTTGAAAAAAATGAACCTATTCATCAGCGACCTCAACGAACACGGGCTAGGCAGAGACTTGGTTGTCAAGGGGTGGCACAATTGTTCGAGGTACCCTGGCCAGGTTTATCAGCAATCGTGATGTATTGAATAGGATCAAATCGGACACGCTTCGTACACGTGCACCGTGCACGTCCTTTCTTTGACACTTTACTCACTTTGGAAACGGAGATTTTAAATCGATACTGTCGCGATGCTCACCTGGCGCGAACGTTCTTTTTCATTTCACACAGTTACAACTGTCAACTGATCGACTTCGACGTTGCTCCGTTTTGCCAGTTACGATAAACTATAGTCGCTTCAGATGCTTTATTTTACGTACAAATTCATACGCCACGTTAATATTATTAGTAGGCGATCAAGTACGATGATCTAGTTCGATTCAATGTTATGAATGCCCGAAATAACTATGATCGTAAACGAAGGGAAATATTTATTTAAGCATTAGCAGAAGCATTGTGAATATCTGAATTGTTACTTGCAAATATGCGCAGTTATTGCCATTCACTTTGAATATTTACTTAATCGAACGGCCACTGATGTGTATTTAATACCCTAAACTATACAATGGTCTTCATTTAGGGTATGATAATGTCAAACACTCGCCCGAGTATTCTTAAAGACCTCTCGTGTTTGTTCCTGACATATTCTCTAGGCTTGAACAGACGTGGGAAGAGACTGAAGTTCTGTGCAGAGAACTTGAGAACAATTACAAACTTCTGGAAGAATGGAAAGAAAAAGGTGACAACCTATTATATTCTATGATACCGCATTCGGTAGCCGAACAATTGCGAAGAGGCGAATCGCCATTATCGACCTGCAGAGTACGTTTTGTTTGCTATCGAGTCTTAAAAATAATGCAAATAATTTTTATTCTACCTACGATTTGAAAAAAAGATTAATTTTCTCTTCATTTTTCAGAGTTTCGAGAGCGTTACAGTGTTATTTGTGGAACTGGTGAGCTTGAAGTCAGCTATCGCATCTGTCACCGACGTGATGACTGTTGTATCATCAATCAATGCGGCATTCACCGCTTTTGACGATATCCTTGACCGTTTTAAAGTGTACAAGGTGAATAAAAATGTTTCAAACATATAAGGTATTGAAATAACTTAACTCATGAGGAGCAGAGAGGGTTTGTTGAAATTATGTTAAACTCTTTAATTAATACGAGAGTGCGCATCGAAAATATTATATTCTTATTCTTACCTATGCCCTATCCGCCGTTTATTTAATTAGTTTTTTGCATTATTGGATTATTAACAATGTATCCAATGTGTGTTGTTTATCCTAAGATCTATATATAATTATCTTACGCGAGTACGATGTACCGTGCTCTTTGATCTTTTATAATTCCATTTCGAAGAACGTTATGGTGACGTGACGACACGCAAATGAAATTGTAAAAGCGGCGTTCGCCTAGTCTCGTTTCCATTGGCTGGTCCCAAACATAAAACGTTTGTTAATGAGGTTCAATGTGTACTGAGAAGCAATCCGA
The DNA here is from genome assembly GCA_037159825.1 of Tupiocoris notatus. Taxonomy (NCBI): domain Eukaryota; kingdom Metazoa; phylum Arthropoda; class Insecta; order Hemiptera; family Miridae; genus Tupiocoris; species Tupiocoris notatus. Next base: position 24,686 of record JASJUZ010000674.1, on the reverse strand, counting down.
CCTCTTGCCGGAGGAAGGGAATCTCATCAAGTCCTATTCCGTCGGTCAACGGTTGTCCCTCGGTTAAGTCAATACGGAGAACAGGATTTCATCTGTGGAAAGTAGGGAAAGACGTTGCCCCTTCCATTTTATTAGCCCAAATACCGGGTGTGCAGAGAGTTAATTCACATCCCATTTCTAACGTTAACGCTTAATTGAGCGTTTATTGATTGTTTTCAATAGAAGCGCTAATTTTTTTTATGAGGTTGAATTTTTTGTGGTCTTCAGAAGGTATGTGACATTTTTACACGAACTTATTTTTGAACCGAAATGTTTTTATTAAGCAGCAAACGTCGTTCAGGATTTGTTGAAATCGAATTTGTTTAAATAGTTGACCAAAGGATATTAGGAATGATTTATCTCTGTGCAATCATTTGCAAAAAAATTATCTAGGTATTGTTATTTTAACCGATGGAAAATTGACTGATTTATATGCGAGCTTTTTGACTTTTGGACGGTCTTGGTCGTCTTATATTGAAATACACTTTGGGAGGCAGCTTAAGGGCGAGATGGGGCGTCGGTTAAATGAATTATCAACCACTGCAGCACTTCCTCATATTTTTGTCCTTATATTGCAGGTAGAAACCGTAGGAGAAGTGTACATGGTGGTCGGAGGGGCGCCCGAACACAACGAACGCCATTGCGAACTGATCGCACGACTCGCGATTGCCATATTAGAAGCTATACCAACCATAGATGCACCGTTGGCTATCTCAGTTCAAGCAGGTTCGAATGAAATACCGAAATCTTGATTCTATCATAGAAAATGTCATCATCAACTGTTGAAAAATCGTACCTATAATCTATGGGTTAGTCCTCGAGCGACAAGGTTAGCAATTTATAGTAGTTAAAATGTAGTAAAGGAGGGACATACGACTGACTTGGCTATTCATTCGAAACAGCAGAATTTTCCCTTACATTGGTAAATATTTGTGAGAATTAGGTAGACTGTTTTAAATTAATGAATAACTATTAATGAACTTTTTCTTACACTTAGTTTTATTAGTTTTTCAGTTTTTCTAGAAGGTATTGAGCTAGACGGTGATCATAAGAATACTTAAACGGAAATCCTCATAATTTTTATAGCTTTCATTCATAACTGATAACATTTTTGATGAGTACCATCATCTTTCAGTTGGAAAAAATTCCTCCTAGCGCCTAAGTAGTCCATTATTTTCGGTGTAGATGAAAACCGCGCGCAAGAATTCGTTTCGCGATCCGTTTAAAAGACAATATCGCAATAATGTTCGGGTGCCGTTTCATCAAGGCTGTATGGTCTTTATTGGATAGCGCCTTAAATCGATTCCACACCTCTTCACGTCAAACAAAGGTTGTCTGGCTCGTTCTGTGTCGCTGATGGTTAAAATATCCAATTTCCACATTATCTCGAGGCTCTCGTGCACCGTTCCGATCTCTCTATCCGATACGTCGTTGAATATTTTACCCGGGGTAAAATTTGTAGGAATAACGTTCTCGGCGGTGTGAGATCGAATTATCGAGCGCGTTCTTAGCCACAATGCTGAACTGGCGGGTTTTATTATTCCACGAAACCAGCTCGGAATATATTCAAAACGAAGACGCCGGAAAGCAGGTGAGATGAGAGCTTCTTTCCGATTACACCTGGTACCACATCGGATGGCCAAGAGCACAGTAAGCATGGGGATGGCCCGTTCACGTCGAACCCTCCATTCAGGAGAATAGTTGCCCCCGGTATTCCCCCTTAAAGGGCTGAAGAAGTTCGGTAGTAGTTTCGTATAGCTAAATTGCTAAATAAAAAACAATTATCTTCAGTTATCATTGAGTTAAGAAAAATATTTCCGAAGCGATTGAACAGCATTTTGTCGTATTTATTCGAGCAATATGGATGGAAGAGAATTTCGCAACCTATTTTTTTTTTTTTTTTTGTACAAATCCAAATCTCAATTACTACGAAATTAATTCTGCACACAATAATTTCCTTGACAATGAGTCACCTCGTTTCCCCTCAAGTATTGATATTTTAATTATTCTCATTTCGCTGAATCACAGGTATTCACACTGGTCCGATTGTCGCTGGCGTCGTCGGTCTCAAAGCGCCCAGGTATTGTCTCTTTGGCGACACTGTTAACACAGCGGCTCGAATGCAAACGAGTAGCGAGGTAAGCTCCCACGGAATGAATCATATTTGTCAAGATTACTGGATATTAATCTTCTCCTAATTGTAACCTCCGAGGTAATATAATGAAATCAATAAATTGCGTAACTTTTTATGGTCGTTCCGCATTTTGCTCTCATGTGAACACCGGGTAACTTGTCTTTGAAAATAGATTAATTTTCCCTCGTGCCAGTTAACATTCTGATTGGCCTCAACGGCCGAGAAACTGATCAATCATAGTGGCACCAGGTCAAGTTTAATTAACGGAGAGTAAACGATGGGATAATTACTGAAACTTTTGATAGAGGGTCGTTCTAACGTGAAACATTTTCAGCTTCGCCTAGTATATAGATGGGTCATTATGCTATTTAAATGTTGGCCTTTTGGTCGACTGATCCGCGTCTCTGCTGACTAACGCTTAATAGATCTTTTCCACCGTTTGTTTTGACAAAATGACGAAGGACATGCGCGTACAAGTTTCCAATTCGACGTATGACATCCTTCACCCGCTGGGTATTTTCAAACTGTCAACAAGAGGGTTCACCAAAATTAAGGTACGTATATTTGATTAGAAAATAATTTCAGGATTGAATTAATGTTCAGAACAATTAAATGATTACAACTTTTTTCAGGGGAAAGGAATGATGCAAACATTTTGGTTGGACGGATTTTTACCTACCTCTACTTGAAGCTACGTTTGCATTTTTTCACTGATTTTCGATCATTGAGAGTATTTTTTCTTATTCCACCAAGGACAAAAAATAGTGTATCGTTTGGTAGGTTATATAATTAAATGTTTTGGAAATCAAAATAGGCTTTCATCATTCCTCTCGTTCTCCAGAATTTCGTTTTCAGGGTTACCCCAATTCAGACTCGGCAAGAATTAGTTTTTTTAATATTCAAATTAAATGATTTTTGCTACAATTTTAGTACGTTCTCGTCATATCCATTCATTATTACATAAATAAAAAATTCAAAATTTTTAAAGATTTTGTTTTCGTTCGTTTTCAAAACTCTTTACTTAAAAATAATGTCCTCACAATATCCTCGGGGTAAAAGTCATCAGGACAAATCTTTGGGAACCATTGGACGAATAATTTTCGGAAATTTCATTCAATGACAACGCACGCCTTGTTGGAAAAAATCCACGTGAATAAATAACGGTCTATATGTCCGAAAATAATTTTATTTAAAACCGTCGAACAATTCTTCGATTTAACAATTGGATATTATTGCGTGGGTGAAAAAAAAAATTCTCCGAATAAAAAGTGATCCGCATGGTAATTAGTATCTGCGTGAATTTCAATTGTATCAATCGTGCTTCGTTAACCGGTGTAGCAAATAATTTACACGCGAAATCTCGGCCCAATTTTCACAACTTCCCTTTCTCTCTTCACAGGAAGTAACAAAATAATTTGTAGGAATCACAGATTTTTCTCCTTCATCGCTTCGCCGCTGCCACTTTCCTCTTCGGCAGGCTCTTCTTCTTCGGCAACGACCGGTTCTGGATCGCCTGGGCCGCCGATTTGATTACACGGACAGGAATCAGCTGTGTACTTAAGTATCCAGGGAAGATAACGGTTGACACGGCTGTAGACGCCTGGAAAATTTGGCCGAGCGCAGCCCTGTCCCCACGATACTACACCTGAAATTAATAGTACAGTGGCGATCATATTTGGAAAGAATATTTAACTTATTTTGCTCCAGGAGAAGATACAGTTATTTATGTTCTTCCTGCTGTAAAATAAAGTGTAAGCATGAATTCTAACGATGCAGAAATTTCGATGGATTCCTGAATTTTCAGTTCATTTTCATAATCAAAGGTGCTACAATTAGATATATATTTTCGGTCTACGAAACAATCCTGATATTATTAAAGCAATCCGGAAATGCGAGTATTACTGGAGACGATGTAATCGAATAACATATAGTTCCCTATGAACTAACGTCCAGAAATATCTGTCATCGTTGATTATTCAAGAGTTATTCAAATAAATGTGATCACGAAAGGGCTGACGTGTACAAAAGAACCGAAAAGTTTTTCTCGTATTCGGTTGCATTCTCTTACAACTTTTAGAGAAGCGGGAGCTGTTAAGGCTTCAGCCGGAGCAAGACACTTAGGTGGGATAGAGTTTTGAGCGTTACAGTGTGCTTCTGAGTCCTATCCTAATAAACGTATGCAAAATACTCATGGTACCAGACCGAGGGTCGCATTCCCAACCGCCCCCACACATCATTCCTCCCTCTCGTTTTCGAGAAAGCACTTACGCTGATTACTATATCAAGATTTGGCTAAGTGCATACTCATATGGGGTATTTTTATCGTGGAATTTTGTTCTTCCGTAAATGAACCTGCTTGTCAAAGACAAAGCAATACGCGTTTATGGTCACTTACAGTATAGCTTTGTGAGAACGGATATTTGCGAGAAGATAGATCCAAATAGAAGCCATTTGCAATGCAGTTAGCAACCGATTGAAACTTCGTCCAACACGACGGCTCAGCTAAGGACACCTTAGTAGATTAAATTTTCAGCTCTCCAGCTACCGCTAAGGTTGGTTCTGAACGGTTCCAAAACCATTTAAAACAGGAATACGTTCTTTTACCGTAATTTTACCAAGCATTGATCATCGATGATAAGTTATAATTATAGAAAACTTGATACATAATAAGGTCATAAAATTTATGAGATTCAGTATTCAATCATAAATCCGTCATTTAACTGTCCACATTTTCCCAATGTAATGCACCTATCCATTTTCCAACCGTTTGTGAGGTATTCAACAATATTAGTAGAGCACAAACGAAAACATCACATTTTTCAACTTTAAAACTTCTTTTCATCCATTTAGTGCGAAAGAAACAAAGAATGGGGCATAGATTATTGATACACACATCATCAACAACCATTATGCTGAATTTGAGCAAAATCGATCTCAAAAAAATTTTCGTAAAAAATCCAAGGGGTACCCCTGCGAATTTTTTTAACCGATCAGTTAACGATTTTTTACTCGCCTTTCAGTAGAGATAAAAATCTGAAATTTTCAGGAAAGTTGTAGCTTACCGAGATGTATTTTTGTGATTTTTTTCAATTTTCGGAAAAATCTGCAAGTGGTCCAAAAAAATAGGTTTTTGAAAGCTCGAAAATTGGACTTTAGCAGTGCTTTTCGGGGTGAAAATTTATGTGAATCAATTATTTTATTATGCAGAAGTCTTCATTTGAACGCCTTACACACGTACATAGCAAAATATTTGGCGATAAAAATTTAACCAGCGCCTCAGAAATTATTTGCCGTAAATCGAGTTTTTCACCGGAGCTCCGCTGGCAGCGGTAAGGATGAAAAATTAAACTTTATTTTTTATTCGTTTTCGAGAGCTATTCTAATAGGAAATTTAACGCTGAATCCGAATTTGACGTCAAAATGGTGGAAATTTGTTGATAACCATTAGTTTTTCCCAGTCTTTGTACTACGCCGCTCCTATGTTTTTCAACTTTGAAAATTCGTTGCAAATACTTACAGCGCTGTTCAATTTTAATTGATTGATGATTCCTACAGTAAATTAACGTAAAATCCGAATTTGAAGTGAAAACAATCGTATACTAACAATTTTTGAATTTTATTCAATTTTATCCGTTTTTCTTATTTTTATTGTTTTATCTTTAGAATTTTTTTCGTGACGTTCGCGAATTCTGAAAAAATAAGTTCTGTGAAAGCCAATTGAGGAAATTTAATTTAGATTCGAATAAAAATTAAAAAAAAGAAACGGATTATATTTTTTTCTTTTTCCTTCTTGCCGCATTTTTTGATGTCTGGGGGTTGTGAGGGGAAGAAAAACCAGGCGACTCATTCTCTAATTCTTTATTGGCTGGCCGAGCACTTTCACCCATTCGGGCATCTTCAGGGCGACGTGGAGCCATACGGTCCACACCCTTTGGTTCCACGTCGTCCTGCTCGGCCAGCCAATAAAGAATTGGAGAATGAATCGCAGGGATTATTTTTTGTTTTCGAGTTTTCGATTTTCTATGCACACCCTATTTTTTTCTCCAAATCCCTCCGCCCAGTTCTTCATTCAATCGTATACCTCTCCTCCTCCTGGTTGTATATGTAGCTTTATATATATAGAAGATTCATTCCAGCAAGATGAATTCCTTACGGAAACGTTGTCATTTTTGATGTGTTGGTATTCATTTTTCACCAAATTATTGAAGAATATCTTTAATTTGAATGATCCATCGATGATGCGGACCGTCCAGAATCACCAACAATAAATTAATAACCGAGAGAAGATAATGAAAGAAAAGCATCGGCAGAAGTAATGAAGATAAACGGGAATGAGAGTTCCTTGATCAAAGGGTCCTTTTTCAAAAACATCGCCCCTAAAGGTTGATTATTTCGTTTTCAAGATATCCCTTCGATCTTGTAGTTTTCCCAGGCTTAAATTTTCTTCAGGTGAGAACGGTCTTTTTCCGCTCTTCAAAAAGTTTACGAAACTTTCAACCCACCTTCCGTTTTGAGATTTTCATCATGACCGCCACCCCTTTGCGATTCACCACCATCCTCCTCCTTTGGGGATACATCCCATTAAAAATCTGTCTGTCCCTACCACCTCCACCATTGGCATTAGCATGAAAAATATCCAGCTGAAAAACTTTTCTCTTTCCTCGGAATATCTCGGGCATCACTCGTAGCCTTTGCCGACTTTGAAACTCCATATTTCAATTGATGATTTTCCAGCATTGATGTTCCGTTCGGACAAAAGTTGTAATGTTGGGGAAATTCTTTTCATTTCACAGGATCAATAATGAACCTAATGAGGCCACGTGGCTGTCAACTTAGCATGTCCGAAAAAGACAGTAGGAATTTATGTTTCAATTAATCACACGACAAATCTAATGAATTTTGAAACGAGTTTTTTATGGTAAAAACTAATAATGGGGAACTAAATAATAGAACTCGTTTCAGGTTGAACAAACTTTACATTAATAGGAATTACAGAACCACAACTTACCGACAATATGATGGTAGTCTCCGGCAGCCACGTGCAAAGGCCCTCCGCTGTCACCCTGGAACACAAAATTTCCTAACTGTTGAATTTCAATGGGGATTTTGTATTGGTATTTTATTACAATTAAGATCTATTCTATATATTATATTTCCTCTAAGAAACTATTTCCAAGTGAAATCAAAATCCTAAAAAAGACGGAGGAATTGGCTAGAGAAGAGAAACTCATTTGCAAAGTAATGCGAAACAGAAGAAACCTGCTGACGTCACAAGCCCAGTCTCACAACACAGAGGGTCTAATCCCACCCACCAAAAGCCCCTTCGCTGTCCTGTCCCAATGGCTAGAAAACTGCTGACTTAGACAACGTGGATAATTAAATAATAATTAGATAATAATTGAATTAGACAATGTGGATGTTGCTTTCGGTTCGAGCCATTTTCCCAACTCAACAACTTCTCTAGCCTCCTTAATACTTACAAATGGTACTTTAGGCCTTTGAGCCATCATTGGTCGCCCGCGTGGCATGTACTTCTGAAATTAAAAATAAAAAAGTTCGACGCGAACCCCCCCATTATGATTTGAAAATGAACCGGCTTTCCATTTTGGGCTAAAGATTGATTTTTCAGACTCTTCAATGTTACTCGGAGATTTGCTAAGCCAGCTAATTCAAAAAGGGATCGGATTCTATTTTATTGGAACCGCAGCAACCGAACTTCTGAACAAGTGGAAGCCCGTTCACAGTAACTCTTCACAGTAAAGCTTTTCCAAGTCGTACTCTCCCCAGATTAGGATTTCCATTCGAAAAGGTTTCCGGTCCAGTCGTTGGAAATAACGATGGCGACGAAGTGACGCCGCCGCTAATACAATCAAAGTGGTCCACAGATATTGGAATTCAGCAGTAGACCTCTGCTCGCTATTGTGTAATCCATTCATACCCAATCAACACGCTACAATTGTGATGCAAATGTGCTGAAAAAATGTTTCAAGCATTAAATAATTATCCTCGTGGAGCAAATATGGAGCGAATATAGCTGCCGAGCAGTATATTATTATATTTATCCTCCTGGTACACTATAAATTCATTCAATACCACGAAAAAGAGCTAGTTGAGCCTTCAGCGGAGCCATTTTGCCGGCCAAGTGGCAAAATTAATGTTCATCCTAGCTAGAGCCCTTTACAACACCAGCCAAGCAAGACAACGCTCGTTAACCCTCAGCTTCGTTCCGCCTCTCGACCCTCCAGCCGCTTCTCGGCTATTTCAGTTGGGGGCCTGTGAAGCTGCTCATCCTTGCCCTACCTCAACGTAAAGCCTTCGGTTTTTCCATGAAGGCTCGGTTGTCACATACCCCTATTTTACTCGATCATGAACATCCCCTTGAGTTAACCAGAATAGAACGGAAAGTAAGGCTTGGCTCAGGTCAAAGAAAGTCCGCACACGTGCTTGACACGGTTTCCTCATCAGCTCAGCTGAATTCCCTCCCATGATTATTATGTCAAAGTCAATCAGATTTTTTTTTTTGTGTGTGTGTGTTTTCACTCACTTGCCCATTCTCCAACACGGGCTGTGCCCATATGGAGAATTAATTTCCGATATTATTTTATTTATGTATTTTGTAATCTCGTGTACAGTCTGTATGGTAGCTTTTATATTATTTCACTTGTTAAATTAATGGAAATAAAAATTTAAAAAAAAAGAAAGTTCTCTGTGATTGCAATCGAACTTTGGACCAAATGAAGTATTTTTTAGATAAAAAGTTCCTTATTTCCTTAGAAAAATTGTTGCGCGCCGTTCAGGAAGGAAAAAGGGAGGATATAATGTGAATTAACATTATATAAAGGACATTATCTCATGCCGTAATTTTTAAAGGGATATAACGTGCGTATATTGCCCATTATTGTCTCTGTTGGAAGCGAACTTCGGAAAAATCGGCAGGCTCTTTCGTAACTCAGTTTTGAAGCATTGAATAAATCTGTAGACCTCCGTGGATCAATGGCAGCAATGAATGGTTTTCAGAATCCTTAAAAAACCAGTAGGTATATATAGTTTTTGTAATTGAATGCTGCCTTCAAACTTCTCAATTTATAATAATTAGTTTCCGGTACGCCGACCTAAACATGAACGAGCCCAGAAATGATGTTGAGAGAAGTCCGACGTGAGACTAACGATTCAGTCGAATGTTTCCCGTCGCGATTACAAAGCATCAACCGTTGTCAGGTGGCCTATTATGCTTCCGCGGTTTAGTTTTAATTGAGCATGCCGAATACCGCATAATTAATACTATCGACTTGCCACAGCGGCAACTGTTTTCTCCCGACTGTCAGCGAATACGGTCGGCCGTCACGTCAAATCAAAAGTAATCATTTACCACGTAACGTTTGCATGAGCTGTGGCCTTAATGTCATTGTCTGTTTGCGCCCGTAGCTCACGGGAATTTGCATTTGCGAGGCCCGGATTTGAATCGCGATCGCCCTACAAGTGAATTGCGACGTTGTCGAAACTTTACGGCCTGAACGGTAATAAATCCAACGGAGAGTCACTCTAAACATCCTCATCTATAGCAGGATTGAATTTCTAATAATGTTACCATAATACATAATTTATAGGTATTCAAATGGGTAAATATCTGAAAAAATGCATCAACTCTTCCTGAATCTTCTATATTCTCTTAATCTTTTATCCTAATTTGAATAAAGTTCGGTGGAGGGGGGACTCAAACAAGACTGACCACAAAATCGGCCTACTCGTGTTTACCATTCTAATCGCTGAATTGTATCCATCCACTAAAATATTTTTTTTAAAACCATCGAGAAAACCTCTTATGAAAACTTATCACTTATCAAAATAAGCCACACAAAAACCGAAACAACTTGAAAACCATCACAGCTATTAAGCCCGTTATGATTTCATTTGATTCAGCGTCCAAAAATCTATATATATTGGTACTAAATAACCCTTTGGCCACACAACCTTGAAAAATACTCTCTTCTACTGGTATTTTAAATACGTTGAAACGTAATACGTCAAATTTTGAGGGGCGGTTTTCGTGAGCGACTACAATGGTTTATTGTTGAATAATAAATCAAAAGTTTGACGGGCAATATCAGCTTAGAAAATCAAGAATGGCGGTGTGAATAAATATTTGTTTCGGAAGCTCATTAAACTCATCGTTATAAGTACGACAAGTAGCGGAACGTAAATCGTATGATTTACTTACTATCCGTCGTATGATTTACCGAAGGAGGATCGACCAAATATATCGAAACGTCGGAGACGCTATTTCTTCTTGTCAAAGTAGATATAGCATTGGAAATTTATGCATCCCCACTTCTAGTTTTGACGTAGGAAGCTCTCATTTGAGATCGGTACTCCATTTCTGGTCATTGCCGCGGAAATACTCGAGATGACGGAATGACGGATGGTCGCGGTGAACAGGTTGGGGTATTGGAAGCTTTCAGGATCGAGGAAAAGGAAGTCTGGGAAGAGCTAACCTTGCATGAGGTGGATTCAAAGTTTGACATCCCGTGCGATCACATTCGATCGATCAAATTTCGAATTCTTGAGAATATTTTTTTCCTCGATTGGTTCCATTCAAACATCATTAGGGTAATTTAAAACCATAAGATTTATTAAAAAAAATATGAATAATAGGTAATAATATTTTTTTTATTGTTCGATATTTGTGTCCTGTATACTTTGAAAAGTGACATATCACATTTGAAGGGAAAATTATTTTTCTAGCACGACTACCACAGTTCATTATTGAACAATAAATAAAATTACAAGCATTCGCGCGAATAAGTTGCATAACGGCGAGCGGGGGATGAGACGCCGTCGCTATAGCAACCTAGAGATCAATGGGCGAGGTCTGCCACGTGCCAAGGACACCGGCGAGCCAACGAGAGAGATAGATCGCCCTTTTGTCACCCCTTTCTCTCGCACTCGCTCGTTCGCAACGTTCTTCTCGGTCCTGCTCTTTCCAACCTAAGTCGACTTGCCCTCTTATTCGCGTCCCTTCGCAAAATGCCACCACCGCTATCAAGTTTGCGTTACGTACCGGCCACTCTCGCTACTGTGCCATTTCACCTCCAGCCCGTTCCACGACCAATCCCTAAATCCCTGCCAATGAACACCATTCCGACCGAAAGAGGTCCTTCGAATTTTCTTTCAACAGTCTCTCTTTCGAGCCATTAGCGGCACTGCCAATATAGAACTATCATTGAATAGGTTTTGCAGAGAAACGAGATGTATGATAAGCGTAAGGTGTGTTACCAAGGTATATCATATTCGGTATTATATGCTGTCTGAGACGTAAGGTGTTTCATCTACGCGACATCCACCTGATGAGAGCTACAGCGATGCAGACCGAATATGGGATCGATACCAGTATTCTATCTTATCATGTCATAATCATCGAAATACGATACACGCGGTCGACACTCCTCTCTCTAAAATAAAAGGAAAGAAAGCTATAAAAATAGAATATTCGTGGAGCATAATGATGAGGTCGCCAAAAGAGTGAAAAAATTGGTCCAAAATTGGTTAACATTTCCATTTTCGTGTATTCAGCCAGGTGACCAATTATAAAATTGAGAAGTTCATAATATATGTCACTTTGAATACGGTGGACTACTTTTTTGAGAAATGACTCGTAAAAACCGACTACCCACATGTAGGAATGCTTCAGAACAGTTAGGAACGGTTAGATAATAGGGGAGGCAGGCTTATGAAGGTATTGTTTCCAACGATGAACTCAATAACGTCTAGATGTGTCGTTTCGTAGAATCTATAATCGGTCCCCCCTGTTGGGGGATGCGAGAGCTGGGCTGATTGTGGATTTTCTATGTAAGTTACAACCTCTGATTCCGATGAATTTTCGAATGATCGAAAAAGTTTTACACAAGAAATTCCTTCAGAAAATACCTACTATGGGAGAAACTCTTCTCCAATGCTTTTAGGTTGGCTGTCAGCCGTTGGGAGTTCCTTTACTTCTCAAAGCATCGCAAGAACTTCCAATTAAATCGGGCACGGGGTGTCTTGGCTCTCGTCATACTACCTTTTCCCTTCGACGATGGCGTGAGGAAGGGCAGGGACATTGCCACGCTTTCAGCCCAGAAACCGCTGTGTTGGTGGGAGGGAATTTCGTTGCTGCAAAAGGGATAAATACCGCGAATCACAGCGTCAGCTTGTAATATTTTCGGAAAATTAGCTTGGTACCAACGATTTTTAAGGCTATCTTTTTGTGTGGATTGATTCCCCAGATTTTACCATGTAGTAAAAATAATCCTACCCAAATCCTCGAACCCCAAAATAAATCTTTTGCCATCAGATTTAGATAAAAATGCAGGCTACAGGCTAATTTTGCCTGATATTTAACTGAAATATTAAACTGGTGAAAAGTTCTCCGTGTGCTTGATAAGTAAGAAAATCGTGGAGAAAATATGGAAATGTGGAATTCACCCAAAAAAAGTTACCAATTCTCAATTGAAAATTGAACAGATTCGAAAAGTGTGTGTGGAAATAATTTGAATACCTCTGCTTTACTTTTCACCGTAATAATATTTTATATTCGGAAATAAAGTTGTGAAATCTGGTTTGAAATGAAAAGAAAATTTCCATTCATTGTGAGTTTTCTGTCATTTTCGACCAATCCGTCGGGGGTCTTCGAACGGAAGAAATCCTTTTCAGGAAGAATTCCAATACTAAGAACTTCGTCAAGAGCTTCGTCTGTAAACTTTGCTGAGCAGGTTAGGATGAACGGAGGACTTCAACCTGAGAGCTTGTTTTTCCTAGCGGAACTTTCCGCCGTTCTAAGGGCGGCACGTGTACGACAGTTTCCCAGCGATGTGCTCCGGTGACCGTGGCAATGAAAGGCGAGGCTTCTCTCTGAATCGCTGACAAGCTCAAGCGGCTCTGTGAAACGGAAGATCGATAGCTCGTCGCCGACGTCTGAATTTCGCGAAATATTAGAGGTCGAAAAATTGACGGATTATTTTATTATTTTCGGATAGCGGAAAAACAGAAATTCGTTGTTCGCTGGACAGAGATCATTATACGTAACTGTCGACTAGTTGGTACGTTTTCCATCCGTAAACATTTTCAAACCAGAAACACGATGCCAAAAACCTGGTCGGTAGTAAATGCCAACATTTTTAGCCGTTCCAAAATTCGATGAAAGCTACTTGGTAATTCTTATTCTTAAGTTTAATCATTCAGTTCGCCAAATTCTCACCTGGCACGAGTCCTTCCCGCCTTCTTTGTAGCCAGCGCACAACATATTGTCCGTGATCTGATTCTTCATGTATCCAGTGTTGCGGCAATCGTCGTTCGACATAACAGGAACTTGGAGCTCTTGCAGAACGGGCGAGATGTGCGCTCGTATGTCGTCACCTTCGCGAATTTTACCAGCCGAAGTAACACCCCATCCTGTCACAATTCCAGTTTCACCTGCGAAACTTTTCTCTGAAAAGTGCGGACAAAAATGTAAGGTAAAAATCGATTTCAGTCAACTTCCTGAGACCTCCTTACAAATAAGAATATTTTCAGTAGTAAATCGTTCGTAAAACTTGTTCAACAGTCGACCAATTATACTTACTCGGTGGAGGCAAACAGGCAGGTCGTACTTCATCTTCAATTTCAACGTCTTTATCGAGTTTTATTAGCGCGATATCATTATCGAGGGTGACCGTGCTGTAACCAGCGTGTTTGATAATCTAAAATCAAATCAATGTAAATTAATAATTTTAGTACGTTAACCAGTCGGCGAACGCTGATTTCTATGGCTTATAAAATGGTTTCACTTGAGAGATTAAGCGTGAAGAAACTGGTTGAAATTTGACGTCTACTTTGTTGAATGTTGTGAGATAAAAATTACCTTGGCTACTCCTCTTTCAATCAATGTAGTTTCGTTGTCCAGTTTTTGGTTATGCTCCAAGAGCCGAACTCTGATCCGGCTGGCTCGAAACCTTCAACAAATAGAGTTGTTGCTGTAACGAGTGCTATAGCGCGCTCATATTAAATTCCTCGAAGATTATCAATTTTAACTTCGTTACAGGCCAAGATTAGTCGGTAATTATGTACAGATTCAATAGAACAACGAATCAATAGATGCAAATAGTATTAAAATTGTGAGCATATCTCGGAAGCCTGCCCTTGTCCGAATAAAAAAAACAAATATTTCCTCTTGGCTCGAAAATACCGATGATAGGTGTTATAAAATATAATGAGACAGCTGGTAACGTTTTTGCGTAAGTTATTGTTTTTCAATAAATATTTTCAACGCGTCTGCCTTACCCGAGATGATAATATTGCCGCCAGATTAATTCCTAAAGTGAACCTCGAGGTGCCCGGGAGTTTTCGGCACGGAGACCTCGGTTAGTTAGAAAAGCGTAGTTATGCGCCGGCAGTCGTGAAGGCAAAGTTCGCTAGCTTGGAAGTAGGGGAGACTTAAGTGAAGTTGAGGAAGGTGAGTTATAATAAGCGTTAGATCGATGTACCTATACCTCGCGGTACCTAAGTGGTGAAAGAGGGTCTTGGAAAAGCGTTCGAGGAAAAGCCAGAGCTCTTGCAACTTGCCGAATAATTTGCGCTTTCAAACTAGAATTACCAAAGTGTTAAGAGAACGACGAGACGAAAGCTTTACCTCCGTTAATTTATGAAAATAAAATTATCCCATAAGGTTAATAGACAGTAAATTAGTGGAGTGAAGAAAGGAACTTATTATTTACATTATTTGGAGAATATTTCACAATAACTAGACGGACAGAGGGTCGATTTTATCAAAATAGCGGTCAAGTTAATTAAAAAGAGTGTTTTGGAGTTAAGTGTTTGGTATTTAGAAATAAAAATGTCCTGGGCTTACCCTGAAACGCAGTGAGCGGCCGTAAGAACGTATCTGTGGTTGATGAGCGTTCCGCCGCAATAAAATTCGCCATGGTACGTCAGCAGACACATCCACGGATACTCGTTGATCTGCGTTTCTTTCCCACCGACAATGCGGTTTTTCTTATTTGTCAAACCGCATCCTGCAATAGGAAAACTTGTTTTCCTTCGGCGTTTCATTACAACTCGCAAAGCGCGAGGGAAAATGTAGTACAACAATCGTCAGCGCTGCTAAGGTTTGAACGTGTTTTTACCTACTCCTGCGTTTCTCATTTTTATGCAAAATGACGCGCAGAGTGACAATAATTTTTGATGTTTGATGCCGGGCGAATTTTGATCGATTCGAGACCCTGCATATTTTGTAAGAAAAACTGCCAAGTGGTGCTGTGATATTCTATTTGCAAATTATTCGATTTGAAAAACTTACTAGGTGTACGACATTATTTTCGCATCGTATCATAGTGTTCTAGTCTCGACCCAGTGAATTGAATTCAGAAGAAACGCTGCAAATGATTGTACAGTGGTTTATTATTATTTCGCTTCAATATTGATTTCAGAAGACTATCCATTTGTCATTTTAAATATTCCGAACATTTTTGAACATTCCCACCGAAAAACAGATGGTAACTATAGGGGAAAACTCCGTAGCAACTATTGTAATTTTAATAATTTTTATTTTTCTTAATTTCCTAATTAAAAGCTAAACTTATTGCCTAACGATACAGCTGGAGAGAGTGTTTGACGACCTTTCCAATGAGTATAGAACGATTTTTATAGCTCCAAGAACTCTCGAGTTATACCCTCATGTCAAATTTCTGAAAATCTCCCAAACTCGAAACAAAAGCTGCGATAACTCGAGAACCAATAGAGCTATCGACCCCACGATGGTCTCATTCGATTCAGCGTCCAAAAATCTATATAATTTGATACCACGTACACATTTTTCTGAAAAACCTTGGAAAATATGAATTTTCTCCCCCTCAAAACCCCCCAAAAATACCGTTAAAATGGAGCTAGCAAGTTGGTTCAAGAATTGGGCCGTCGTAGGACCGAGATTGATTTTTGGTGAAAATTTCAAGTTTTTAGCTCTTACAGTTTGGCCGGAAAACTGCTAACGGCGTACGGCGTACGGCGGACGGCGCACGGCGGACGGACAGAATTTTTTTTATTGGATATTAGGATTCTACATGCCTTGAAACGTAAAACATCAAATTTTGAGGGGGGGTTATAAATTTTTTTTTCTTGGGCGATTACAATGGTTTATTATTGAATAATAAACCAAAAAAATGTCTCAACACACGAATTATTTCCACCATTTTAAGTCCCTTTTTACATAGTAATTAATCGTCTGAAAGTTCGAATTTTGATCGGAGGTCCTGTTGGAAATTTTCATTCAACATCAGTTTCAGAAATATTGTCTGCGTGTCCGTTTGTTCGCCTGCCCGTGTGTTTGTGGTCAAAAAGTGACATAAATCTCCGTATCTCCAATTATTTTTGTATTAAGTAGTATTTCTTGTTGTAATTGTTCATTCTCGAATTGTGCATTTCTCGAATTGTCCCTGGAGAGTTGTTATGTCTAACACAGACATCTTCAGTTTCGGTTGAATTCAATATTGTCTTATCTGATAAATAAATGCTTATCGTTTGCCTTCGTTCATTGAACGCAGTTCTTCTCTCTAATAATTCTTGATTTGAAATAATAATAATAATTAAAGTATCAAACTTTACACATAACATACATGTAAAGCATTCATCGACAAATCCTTTCATCGTAAATGTATGGGCAATTTGTTTCCCAACCTGAGCACGACTTTAATCCTCTTCTCTTTATTGCTTAGTGCGCTAGAAAGTGGTTGTCATTTTCAGAATTGGGAATTAGATGAAACGATTTCCCAAAAAACAGTTTGAGTGCTCCGATTACATAGGTACTTGAAAGTTGGCGGTAAAACTCAAACGCAGGTTAGCAGGTGTAACATGTTCTTACAGTTATTGCAATAAATCATCAAGATTATTTTTACTGTCAAAGAACGGTGTAACTATTTCAACTTCTCTAGTGTATCTAATCTATGCAATTCTAACAGATTTTTCAGTCCCGAGGATGCGGCTGTGATCCGAGAAGTCTACGACAACGAGAATGCGCATGACTTGTTTGCTGAAGAGTTAGAACGGGCACTCGATGCAGCACCTCCAGTTATCGCTCCAGTTCCGTTCCAGAACCAGTTCCGTTCCGGAACCAGTTCCGTTCCGGAACCAGTTCCGTTTCGGAACCAGTTCCGGATTCAGTTCCATAACCAGTTCCGGATTCAGTTCCGGAACCAGTTCCGTTCCAGAACCAGTGCCGGAACCGGTTCCGTTCCGGAACCAGTTCCGTTCCGGAACCAGTACCGTTCGAGAACCAGTTCCGTTCCGGAACCAGTTCCGTTCCGGAACCAGTTCCGTTCCGGAACCAGTTCCGTTCCGGAACCAGTTCCGTTCCGGAACCAGTTCCGTTCCGGAACCAGTTCCGTTCCGGAACCAGTTCTGGAACCAGTTCCGGAACCAGTTCCGTTCCGGAACCAGTTACGGAACCAGTTCCGTTCCTGAACCAGTTCCGTTCCGGAACCAGTTCCGGAACCAGTTCCGTTCCGGAACCAGTTCCGTTCCGGAACCAGTTCCGTTCCGGAACCAGTTCCGGAACCAGTACCGTTCGAGAACCAGTTCCGTTCCGGAACCAGTTCCGTTCCGGAACCAGTTCCGTTCCGGAACCGGTTCCGGAACCAGTTCCGTTCCGGAACCAGTTCCGTTCCGGAACCAGTTCCGTTCCGGAACCAGTTCTGGAACCAGTTCCGGAACCAGTTCCGTTCCGGAACCAGTTACGGAACCAGTTCCGTTCCTGAACCAGTTCCGTTCCGGAACCAGTTCCGGAACCAGTTCCGTTCCGGAACCAGTTCCGTTCCGGAACCAGTTCCGGAACCAGTTCCGTTCCGGAACCAGTTCCGTTCCGGAACCAGTACCGTTCGAGAACCAGTTCCGTTCCGGAACCAGTTCCGTTCCGGAACCAGTTCCGTTCCGGAACCAGTTCCGTTCCGGAACCAGTTCCGTTCCGGAACCAGTTCCGTTCCGGAACCAGTTCCGTTCCGGAACCAGTTCTGGAACCAGTTCCGGAACCAGTTCCGTTCCGGAACCAGTTACGGAACCAGTTCCGTTCCTGAACCAGTTCCGTTCCGGAACCAGTTCCGGAACCAGTTCCGTTCCGGAACCAGTTCCGTTCCGGAACCAGTTCCGTTCCGGAACCAGTTCCGGAACCAGTACCGTTCGAGAACCAGTTCCGTTCCGGAACCAGTTCCGTTCCGGAACCAGTTCCGTTCCGGAACCGGTTCCGGAACCAGTTCCGTTCCGGAACCAGTTCCGTTCCGGAACCAGTTCCGTTCCGGAACCAGTTCTGGAACCAGTTCCGGAACCAGTTCCGTTCCGGAACCAGTTACGGAACCAGTTCCGTTCCTGAACCAGTTCCGTTCCGGAACCAGTTCCGGAACCAGTTCCGTTCCGGAACCAGTTCCGTTCCGGAACCAGTTCCGTTCCGGAACCAGTTCCGGAACCAGTTCCGTTCCGGAACCAGTTCCGGAACCAGTTCCGGAACCAGTTCCGTTCCGGAACCAGTTCCGTTCCGGAACCAGTTCCATTCCGGAACCAGTTCCGTTCCCGAACCAGTTCCGTTCCGGAACCAGTTCCGTTCCGGAACCAGTTCCGTTCCGGAACCAGTTCCGTTCCGGAACCAGTTCCGGAATCAGTTCCGTTCCGGAACCAGTTCCGTTCCGGAACCAGTTCCGGAACCAGTTCCGTTCCGGAACCAGTTCGGGAACCAGTTCCGGAACCAGTTCCGGAACCAGTTCCGTTCCGGAACCAGTTCCGTTCCGGAACCAGTTCCGGAACCAGTTCCGTTCCGGAACCAGTTCCGTTCCGGAACCAGTTCCGTTCCGGAACCAGTTCCGTTCCGGAACCAGTTCCGTTCCGGAACCAGTTCCGTTCCGGAACCAGTTCCGTTCCGGAACCAGTTCCGTTTGGAACCAGTTCCGTTCCGGGACCGGTTCCGTTCCGGGACCGGTTCCGTTCCGGAACCAGTTCCGGAACCAGTTCCGGAACCAGTTCCGTTCCTGAACCAGTTCCGTTCCGGAACCAGTTCCGTTCCGGAACCAGTTCCGGAACCAGTTCCGTTCCTGAACCAGTTCCGTTCCGGAACCAGTTCCGTTCCGGAACCAGTTCCGGAACCAGTTCCGTTCCGGAACCGGTTCCGTTCCGGAACCAGTTCTGGAACCAGTTCCGTTCCGGAACCAGTTCCGGAACCAGTTCCGTTCCGGAACCAGTTCCGGAACCAGTTCCGTTCCGGAACCAGTTCCGGAACCAGTTCCGGAACCAGTTCCGGAACCAGTTCCGTTCCGGAACCAGTTCCGGAACCAGTTCCGTTTCGGAACCAGTTCCGTTCCGGAACCAGTTCCGGAACCAGTTCCGTTTCGGAACCAGTTCCGGAACCAGTTCCGTTCCGGAACCAGTTCCGGAACCAGTTCCGGAACCAGTTCCGGAACCAGTTCCGGAACCAGTTCCGTTCCGGAACCAGTTCCGGAACCAGTTCCGGAACCAGTTCCGTTCCGGAACCGGTTCCGGAATCAGTTCCGTTCCGGAACCAGTTCCGTTCCGGAACCAGTTCCGTTCCGGAACCAGTTCCGGAACCAGTTCCGGAACCAGTTCCGTTCCGGAACCAGTTCCGGAACCAGTTCCAGAACCAGTTCCGTTCCGGAACCAGTTCCTGAACCAGTTCCGTTCCGGAACCAGTCTCGGAACCAGTTCCGGAACCAGTTCCGGAACCAGATCCGTTCCGGAACCAGTTCCGGAACCAGTTCCGGAACCAGTTCCGGAACCAGTTCCGTTCCGGAACCAGTTCCGTTCCTGAACCAGTTCCGTTCCGGAACCAGTTCCGTTCCGGAACCAGTTCCGGAACCAGTTCCGTTCCGGAACCAGTTCTGGAACCAGTTCCGGAACCAGTTCCGTTCCGGAACCAGTTCCGGAACCAGTTCCGGAACCAGTTCCGTTCCGGAACCAGTTCCGTTCCGGAACCAGTTCCGTTCCGGAACCAGTTCCGGAACCAGTTCCGTTCCGGAACCAGTTCCGGAACCAGTTCCGTTCCGGAACCAGTTCCGTTCCGGAACCAGTTCCGTTCCGGAACCAGTTCTGGAACCAGTTCCGGAACCAGTTCCGGAACCAGTTCCGGAACCAGTTCCGTTCCGGAACCAGTTCCGGAACCGGTTCCGGAACCAGTTCCGTTCCGGAACCAGTTCCGGAACCAGTTCCGTTCCGGAACCAGTTCCGGAACCAGTTCCGTTCCGGAACCAGTTCCGGAACCAGTTCCGTTCCGGAACCAGTTCCGGAACCAGTTCCGTTCCGGAACCAGTTCCGTTCCGGAACCAGTTCCGTTCCGGAACCAGTTCCGTTCCGGAACCAGTTCCGGAACCAGTTCCGTTTGGAACCAGTTCCGTTTCGGAACCAGTTCCGTTCCGGAACCAGTTCCGTTCCGGAACCAGTTCCGTTCCGGAACCAGTTCCGTTCCGGAACCAGTTCCGTTCCGGAACCAGTTCCGTTCCGGAACCAGTTCCGTTCCGGAACCAGTTCCGTTCCGGAACCAGTTCCGTTCCGGAACCAGTTCCGTTCCGGAACCAGTTCCGTTCCGGAACCAGTTCCGTTCCGGAACCTGTTCCGTTCCGGAACCGGTTCCGGAACCAGTTCCGTTTGGAACCAGTTCCGTTCCGGAACCAGTTCCGTTCCGGAACCAGTTCTGGAACCAATTCCGGAACCAGTTCCGGGACCAGTTCCGTTCCGGAACCAGTTCCGGAACCAGTTCCGGAACCAGTTCCGTTCCGGAACCAGTTCCGGAACCAGTTCCGTTTCGGAACCAGTTCCGGAACCAGTTCCGTTCCGGAACCAGTTCCGGAACCAGTTCCGGAACCAGTTCCGTTCCGGAACCAGTTCCGGAACCAGTTCCGGAACCAGTTCCGGAACCAGTTCCGGAACCAGTTCCGTTCCGGAACCAGTTCCGGAACCAGTTCCGTTCCGGAACCAGTTCCGGAACCAGTTCCGTTCCGGAACCAGTTCCGGAACCAGTTCCGTTCCTGAACCAGTTCCGTTCCTGAACCAGTTCCGTTCCGGAACCAGTTCCGGAGCCAGTTCCGTTCCGGAACCAGTTCCGTTCCGGAACCAGTTCCGTTCCGGAACCAGTTCCGTTCCGGAACCAGTTCTGGAACCAGTTCCGGAACCAGTTCCGTTCCGGAACCAGTTCCGTTCCGGAACCAGTTCCGTTCCGGAACCAGTTCCGGAACCAGTTCCGGAACCAGTTCCGTTCTGGAACCAGTTCCGGATTCAGTTCCGGAACCAGTTCCGTTCCGGAACCAGTTCCTGAAAACTGAATGAAAAGAAATGAAATATTTGGGAAATATTTTCCTAGTAAACTTCCAAAATCAATATATTTGAATGCAGGAGGTTTTCTAATGTTTGTAACGATGAGTGAATGACACTAACAGGCTGTTTGTTTAGCGTCGTTGCTGCAAAAATGATCTCATTTTACAAAACTAGGCTCACATACTGCACTTCTGCATTCTCGACCTAATTAGTTCGTTTTTCTATTTTTGGTGCTCTTGGCTAGTTTTTCAACAACAGTTGTAGTAAACTAACATTGCTGCCTTAGTACGAATTTCTTGATTTTATTATGATAGTGCCGTGTGAGCCATGCACACCTCTGGTTTGAATTTCAATCTTAGCTATTAATTTTTGCCACTCTCTCAACTCCAGATAATAATTCGTTCAGATACTCTATCTCATGGAATTTTAAGTTTACAGTAGATAAACTACTTGTTTTCTGGAAATTGCATTTCGCTTTACAAGGCAATTGAACACTCAGAACGAAATTATTATGTACAGGTCGTGCAAGGGAATGGTCGATTCGAAACAGAAACTTTCAATTGCTGGTCCGCATGAGTTTAACGTATGTTTAAGTCATCGTCTGTTCAGGGGACAGCTCAACGAACTGATTAAGGCTGCAATCAACTACTAAAACTACTAAAAGCTGGCTCCCTTCGTCCGCAAATGCGGCGATTATTTAACTGTTGACATTAAACGTTTCGATGCCCACAAGCTCATTTCTGAAACTGACGTAACGTCACGCGAACCGTAGAGTAATCAAGTGCTGATATGTGAGTAATCAAGAGCAGCTATTGAAAACACTATGCCAACTTAAATACCAAGGGATACCATTCCTCCGCTTTGAGACGAGACGTTTTCATGGAAACGAGAAAACCTCAAAGTTCTAGAGTTATCCATGGCTCGGTCTGAATATTAATTATAGGACGCTCATAGCCAGGCGAGCCTTTCGACTTGATCAGCAGGATATGATATGGGGGTTTTGACGTCGGGTAAAGGAGGTAAAGCAACTTTTATAATCACTAATCGATAAGTATATGTTCAGAATCAACAGTATGAAATCTCTGCCTATGGTCTTTTCAGTTTTTTTTCCAATTGTTTCTCTTGAAATGGTCGAGTCTGTAAGTGAACAGAAGCTAATATCGGAGAACAATAATCAACTTAATGACCAGAAAACCGATCCAAAAGCGATTTGAACCGATTCACCCCATAACTGTCAATAATTATGCACTTCTAAAACGGCGATACTTGTGGTCGGATAGTTTATAACTCTGACACGAACAAAATAACGGATTATACTTTCGTTTCAAACTGATACGCGTAATCTAGGCTCCCTCTTTATTCACGCATATAACTCGCCCGGTTTTAAAGCCGTGATGGAGCCGCGTTGTTGAGGAAAAACTTTTTAAGATCGTTCCAAACTGGAAAAGAAAGTTTTTTAAAGCAGTAAGTTGCATTGTAAAACTCGGGCGTTCGACCGTCTAATTGGATTCAGCCAACTACTTCCTTTCGAAGCCGCTGACTCACTTTTTCGTAAGAAGGCTCTTCTCCGTCTTGGAAGGAAGGATAAGAATATTTCGCGTAACGTATGTTAGTTAATACCGGTGCTTTTAAAATGCTTTTCCAAGCGCAAGCGAAAGAGCAAAAAGTTCTCTCCGCTAGCAAAGAAAACTATGAAATTGCATAAACTGAAAGTAAAAAGCGGTCTACAATGAGAATTCATTTTGTTTAATGATGAGTTTGCACCTGATGTTCTACCTACGAAGATAGTCATATTGTTTATATCAATATTCTGATAAGAATAATCAAGTTCTCCACGCACTGTCAATACGAATTCGATATTTAGTAGTGATATATTTTTTATAGTAATATAGATTTTGTATGGGCACATACCGCACGGTTTACATTTGGACTGATCGATTGGCTCAGGTGGGACGGACGATTGCTCTCCGCCGTATCCGTAGCTTGCTAATAGGCTGGCAATCCATTGAAGTATACTCTGCTTGTTAGCTTCAAACGGCGAAAAATCTTCCACTTCTTCTGTGACTGGAGCTGGCTCAAGGCGAACCGGTTTCGAAGGGAACTGACCTGAAAACCGCGCAATTGCAATATTTTAGATAAATACCAATTGAATTTTCTTCAAGAATATCAAAATATTCTAGCAGAATCAGCATAGACGTTAATGGAATTTTACACGAAGTTCAAAAGCGAAAAACTTTCTCGTACTGGGTTGGTGAGGGGGAAAAAATAAAAAATCGGAGAACATGAATGTCGCCTGGTTCTTCTCCCCCTCACCAACCCAGTACGATGAGAGATGCGACGACTCAACCAAGAAAAACTTTCTGTTCAGTCGCTAAATTGAAATCTTATTCAATAAATCTTTGCTGGAAATCTATGCTTTCGAATATCTCACCTCCAGGATAAGGAGGAGCGATTGGTTGCTTAATGACCGGCTCGAAATGAATGAACGCATTTTCTGGCAAAGGTGTAGGAAGGATAATGGCTGGCAAAAGCAAAGGCGATGAGGAGTTTGACGATGACGTTACGATTGTTGCTGATGTGGTTGTCTTCGGAACTTCCGTGGTCGTCAATTCTTCATCACCATCAATTTCTCCCATCACCGTCACGAAATTAGTGAAGTGGTCCTTTTAAAAACACAATTCAATAATTCTCATGAGAAATTTAAAAAAAATCCAAATGCCAATATTTTTGGATTGAGATGGAGAACAATTAACCGATCCACAAAAAAAGCCTTAATCAACACGCCGTAATGAACATTGGAAAATTTAATATATATTTAATATTTAATATATCGAATTTTTCTGTCAGTGGAAAATGCGATTGGAATACCATGGAGCGCTCGTATATAACAGCTCAACAATAATATATGTAACAGTTCAACAACGTCTGTTAGCATATCCGCTGAGAACACACAATAAGTCTCAGTAAGAAGGGTAAGGGTTCACGACCATTTGACACGTAAATGGGGGAAATATGGTGATCAGGGATTGCCGGATATCGGAAGGAAACGCACGTCTCGTCAGGTAAGACCTACTTCACGTTCCTATAAAAAATTGGTCGACCGTGCTAAAGGCGATAAACGATCATGATAAATCAGGCCTCGCTCTCAAACTCTCCAGTGTTAAAATATATTTTGTAATGATTGCGATACTTGCTGTGTAAAATA
>JASJUZ010000673.1:0-29214 GCA_037159825.1 Tupiocoris notatus | reverse complement strand
TAACACTCGAGGTGAATGAAATATCTGTTTTCCTCCTGAGCGTAGCAACCTTCGTCCGACGACCGAAACCGAAACTCGTTGAAAGTAATTTAACTTTAGAATTTCTCCCGAAGCGGGTAAAGAAGGAAATCTTATAGCGTGCGAGTAGAGCTTAACCAACGTTTCCAAACTATTCGCAAACAACCCGAAGGCCTAAGAGAAGTCCTAAGAAATACGTTACTGAAGATAATCAACCGACATTAGTTTCCTTCCGAAACCTTCCCATTTTTCAGCTTCGCGAATCGAATTAGCGTCAAAAATTTCGCATTCAATGATCATGTTTATTAAGCGATATTTTCAAATAATTCGCAAAGGGGCAATTGAAATGAGAATTTTTTAAAACTATAAGTTAATGATTTTTAACTCGACTATAGATACAGATAAAAAGCTGAAATTTTCGTGAAAGTTGTACCTTACAAACATGTATTTGTATGATTTTTTTAATTCTTAAAAAAAAATCGCAAGCGGTTCAAAAAAAAATTTAGTACCTATTCGAATTCAGGAATATCGAACTTTAACCGAGTTTTATGTGGTCAAAATTTACGCAAGTCAATTATTTTAACACGCAGGAGTCTTCATTTGGATGCAATACACACGTACATAAAAAATGTTTACCAAAAAAAATTTAAACAGCTCCGAACCAGCCGAAATTTTAAGCTCGGCTGGCGTCGGCAATAAAATAATAATAAAAAATAAATATTAAATTAAAAAAACATTAAATTAATTATATCTACGCACACTTTTTTTGTATGGGAGACGGTTTTAGCATACGGATTTTTTTTTTTTTTGTTTTTTTTTTTAACTTGGATGGCTGTAGCTTGTCTGGAAACAGCTTTCCAATTCATTTACTATATATGTAAAACCCGTTATTTCAACAGTTACAAAAAATCGTAGTCCGAATTCCGTCAACTATTTCCAAGAACGACGTTTTTCGAATTTTCTAATTAGCAGCCTTGAAATACGTGTGGTAACCACGTCCAAGGTCCATAGTAACAATTCCTTTTCAGGGGAATTGGGAATCGGACGTACAAGGAAAGGCTTGGTTGGAATTTAGCCGATGCGGGAGTTCAATAAACGTCGCCAACGGAGCCGCCCCAGCGGGAAAAGCGGTTTCCCCAGGCAATGACCAGATTTACTGAACTCAAATAGGACTACCAAGTCTCGCGAGTGCGGAGACGGGAGAAAACCTAATAGGAAGGCCGACCTAAGTCTAATAGGTAGTTAACTAGTTAGCCAGTTTCAGAGGTTGGGCCGGACGGCAGTGCTCGCGAGGGTCGACAGAGAGATCCTATCTCCCTCTCTTTCAAAGGTGGTTCCTGAGCGGAACCCGTTGGGGAGCTCGTCCAATCAGCCTCTCCTCGAAACAACCGGACAGAACGCAGCGTGCGGTACGGTTGTCCGCTGCGTTACCGGCCTGCGTTTCACTCATCCCCTTCCTTTCCCTGTTAACCTCTATAGGGATGTCTGCGGTTAGATGAGTGCTTGGAATGAGTGAATAAGTACTTGCGGCTGAAAGGTAATAAACTAGCTGGTCAACTCTCGAGTTCCTCGCTTTCCAAGCTTTACTGTTCACTACTGAATAGTTAAGGTAATTAAGGGAAGTTATCTGAATCTACCCGAATACTAACCGAACATTAAGAGATATTTCTGTTGAGAGCAGTAAGTGAATAATTCTTAACTATAATGATGTGGATTGAGAATCTTTATCTCAATTTGGGGTCTTTCTGGGGAATTTTTCGTAATGAAATTCGTGTTTTCCGAGGTTTTTCATAGTAACAGTGAGTTCGGTATCGATTTCTTAGATAAATCGACCTTCGTTCAAGTTTTATTGCGCATTAAAATTTTATGGTCTCATTCGATTCAGCGTCCAAAAATCTATAGAAATTGATACAATTACATTTTTTTTCTGAAAAACCTTGCCAAATATGAATTTTCTTCCCCCTCAACACCCCCCAAAATTACTCTCAAATTAAGCTAGCAGTATGGTTCAAGTTCGTTGTGTGGCCGAGATTGATTTTTGGTGAAATTTCAAGAATGTAGCCATCATAGTTTGGCCGGAAAAGTGTTGACGGCGTACGGCGGACAGACAGAAATGTTTTATAGGATATTCGGATTCTACATGCCTTGAAACGTAAAACATCAAATTTTGAGGGGGGTTAGACAATTTTTCTGATTGGCCGATTGCAACGGTTTATTTTTTAATAAAAACCCAAAGCTAGCATTCAGAATCCTTTGTGATTCGTGAATGAGGATTATATTTAACAGCCTAGCGCATTAAAGATTCTGTAATAAATAGATTCCGTAAAGTTTCCTACGACGTATAATAGGTAAATCGTAAATTATTAGAAGTAGGGGGAAAAGGACGGTACGGCAACAGTCAGGCTTGCCAACTGTTGTAGGGAAAGTTTCCCGCTTAATTTCCCTGTCTGGGATTTTATCGGGGGAACTTTCCCTACAACTGTTGGCAAGCCTGATTGTTGTTTTCGGTCGCTTTTTCAGCCAAGTGGCATCGAATGTGGGTGGTGGAGGGGGCAAAAATTGTTAATTCACGACGGAGGCTTGAATCAACGACTTTGTTAGCACATATCAACAACGTTATCGACGGCGCTACCAAGACGCTTTTATAAAGCTGGTTAACTCGAGCCCCTTACACTGACGGTGATTTTTATTAGTGGCGAGGTGTAAAATGTTGACCGTTGGTATGGATTTGCCTCGGAAAAAATTACCACAAAAAAGAGCTCGAAAAATGAAGACCTCTTGTATTTCTGGGGTCGCGGAGAAGCCTCGTGGGATCCTGGCCGGGATTGGTTGTAAGGGAGCCGGGTTTATAGGAGGTTTGCTGGGCGCGAAATGTAATTCGAAGTCAGATGAGGCGGTGGATGCCGAGCTCCCATTCATCACAAGCCAGGGTCTCTCCCAAGGCGTGGCATTGCCGTGGGGAGAATCGGGAAGGAAATATTGTGACGGAAGGGCCGGAGTTCGGCGGTGCGACAAGGAGAGCTAGATAGACAGTAAAGCGCGACAGAAAGAGATATAGCGAGTCTGAATTGGGCCAGCTAGCTGCTATGAGCTCTTGAAGTTTCCGCCACTTTGCCAGACAATATTGGATGGAGAGTTAGCCAGGGCGTTCTCCCACGAGACGAGAGTCATCCGGCTGGGAGAGAGCGAGGCCCAGAAAGAAAAATTTTCAGCGGCCCATGCGGCGAATTTAAGAATGTGCGAAATAATAGTAACAGAAGCTAAACGGTGAAATAGTTGCGGGAAAAACGAAGCCGATTTCGAAATATATTCTTGAATATACTGACAAATGTAACGGACGATTATGTTGAAAATTTTTCGCTCCAAAATTCCCAACGATTGAACGAATTTCCTTTCACCTCCCAATCGCCACCAGAATTGTCATATTTTGAGTCGGCGCTTTCCTTGAAACCGATCGTCTAAGAAAAGCTCGAAACTCGAAATCGTTATAGAAAACCGGTTTCCTATACATTTTTTATAAACGTTTTCCAATTAAATTTCAATTTTCAAATTCTCAATTCAAATTCTCAACTTCACATTTTCAATTAAAATTTTAAACGCTTTTCGAATTTGCGTGCCATTGCAAAGACGTAAAAATGTCGAAAGCGTAAGAATTTTTTTTATGATTTCCAGGAAAATTAACTTCCTCCATTTTCCAAGCCACAAAAATCGTTCACCACTCGTTCGAAAGCCCTGAATTGGCTACAAATTTTTACGCATTCACTTCACCAGTAACTATCCCGATAACTGAGATTTAACGTTGATCATAAATGTATAAAAACCATTTCGCATTCGTGCTGCTATAAAATTTAAACTAACGTTAGAAAATTTTTTTTTCGATGTAATTCAAAACATTCGATTCAAATTATTGCGGAGTTTATTCTTAACATTTAGCCTTTTATTAACCTCTTATTGATTTTCACGAAATTTTATATTAGAAAATATAAACAAATATTTTCATGGCCACTATTTACAAATATATAGACGAAATATATATAAAAATACTGGCATCTCCTCATAAATATATAGACAAAAATATAGACGCTCGGCTATGGGAAATAAATATAGACAAATATTTTTAGGGCTGTGGACCCTATGGCTCCACGTCGCCCTGACGATGCCCGAACGGGCGAAAGTACACGGCCAGACAATTGCACGGCAATTGCGGCAATTGGAGAATCAGTCGCCTGGTTTCTCTCCCCCTCACAATCCACGAAATATTTTTAGCTATTCTTTTATTTGACAGCTAAAATAGTTTGTCTTTTTTGGCTTATTATTCAATAATAGACCGTTGTAATCGCCAGAAAAAAATTTCTAACCCCCTCAAAATTTGATGTTTTTCGTTTCAAGGCAAGTAGAATCCGAATATACAATAAAAAAAAATTCTGCCTGTCCGCCGTACGCCGTCAATACTTTTCTGACGAAACTATGAAAGCTACTTTCTTGAAATTTCCACAAAAAAAATCAATTTCGGTTATACGACGGCCCAATTGTTGAACCACATTGCTACCTCAATTTTAAGGGTATTTTTTGGGGTTTTGAGGGGGAGAAAATTCATATTTTCGCCGTCGTTCGGCTCGTATATACGCTACGATTCGCACAGAGGGCGAACCACATAAAAATATTCGAGTTGCGGATTTGTACGTAATTTAGAATTTTTTCTAAATTTTCCGAATTTTTTCCTTAGCCGATTAGCGTAATCTAGTATCCCAGGGAGAACTGGCAAGAACATAAATTCTCGGAGAAACGGCGTCGCACTTCAGCCAGTAATGCTGGAACTTTTGAAGGTAGGAACGTCTCCGAGATAATGACAGTTTCTTTCTGCATCGACAAAGCCTGTCTGATGCCACTGGCGGCAGCTAATGAGTCGAATCTCAGTCCTTGGTTCCTTTGTACGACTTGGGATACAGCTTGATGAAAGCAGACAAGAAGACGAAGGAAAGGCATGAACTGAGACCGTTCCACCTGCCGTATGTTATTATGCAAATTACATTCTGAGACGGACGGCAGCTAACCCTTCAGCCTCAACGTTCTGTTCCTTAGCCGCGATCCCTAACGAGCTACACGGAAACCCAAATGGTTTATTCGGGGAGCTTCACTCGAGTTGGTACTCTTTCTGCTCTATTCTGCGCGCGAATATTTTCAACCGACTTCAAAAGGTGGCACCAGCTTGAAATCTGATGGCTTTTGGTTTTATTCAATAAAAACATTGTTAAATAAACATTGATAATTTCAAAAAAAATAAAAATAAATAAATAAAAAACCATTGTAATCGCCTAAGAAAAAATTCTCTAACCCCCTCAAAATTTGATGTTTTACGTTACAAGGCACGTAAAATCCGAATATCCGATAAAAAAATTCTGTCCGTCCGCCGTCAACATTTTCCCGGCCAAATTATAATAGCGACGTTCTTGGAATTTTCACCAAGAATCAATCTCGGTCCTACGACGGCCCAATTCATGAACCACATGGCTAGCTCAATTTTAAGGGTATTTTTGGGGGTTTTGAGGGGGAGACAATTCATATTTTTCAAGGTTTTTCAGAAAAATGTGTATTTGGTATTAAATTATATAGATTTTTGGACGCTGAAGCGAATGAGACCATCGCGGGGTCGATAGCTTTATTGGTTCTCGAGTTATCGCAGCTTTTGTGTCGAATTTGGGAGATTTTCAGTATTTTGACACGAGGGTATAACTCGAGAGTTCTTGGAGCTATAAAAATCGTTCGATATTCATTGGAATAGTCGTCAAACACTCTCTCCTGCTGTACCGTTAGGCAAAAAATTAAGCTTTTAATTAGGAAATTAAGAAAAATAAAAATGATTAAAATTACAATAGTCTCTACGGAGTTTTCCAATCTCCCAATCTGTTTTTCGGTTGGAATGTTCAAACATGGTCGGAATAATTACTATCATAAATGTCTAATCTTCTTAAATCATTATTGAAGCGAAGGAATGATAAACCACTGTACAATCATTTGCAGCATTTTAAAATCCTCTCGATCCAGGTAGGCCCCATAACTGAATCGAATCCATCCAAAAATTTCGGCCTCAGATTCGGAGATCTGCCGTAAAAAATGTTTTTCGCAATACCATCAACTCTCGACTTGGCGAGCTTATAAATTGGAGAGAAATTGTTTAAAAAAAAGACCAATAACACAATAAAGCAGTACTTTCCATCCTTTTTATCGCGTTTATTTCGTTGAAAAAGGCTCCCAATATTAGAAGCACCGCATTAAAAGCTCTCACCTATCGACATCAAAGATACTGTTGACTTTTTCCTTTCGAGTTCAACCTTCGGCCGCTTCTCTTCCTTTTCTCGCCACCGATTTCACCTTCTAATTAATTTCTCTCCTAATCTCGATCCCCCTCACGCGCCTGAATTCTCCTCTTTTTCATCCGATCACGTTCTGTTTCCTCTCCTCTCCCTCGTCAATTTTCGTTCTTCGGATGACGACCGAAAGAGCTTTCCTTTAGCCCTACTTCATCTCCACTGCTAAATCTCATAAGGCTAATCTGGTTGGGCGCTAGACTGACAGGATTTGCAAAGAACCCTTCAACATTTCACCCATCGTTTGCAGGTCGAGCTAAGTCCTTAGAAGCCAAGCTGGTGAAAGAATGCTGCGTTTATAGCAGGAATTAACACGGGCAATGGAAGCAGAGCGACATCGTATCAATTGAACTTGAAACTCGATCTTTCTATTTAAATAGTTAATGCATTATGAATTACATAGTCACCATGATGGATTTCCATCTCGAATTTAATTGATACTTCATAATAAACGGAGACGACTAAGCGAAAAGATTGCTGGGGGGGAAAACGCTTCAAATGATTTTAAAGTGGTATAGTATTCCTTCGCTTCAATAATGATTTAGGAAGATTATTTGTGATGGTAATCAATCTTAAATTCGCCCCATTCTAGTCACCCCTGCATTTGAATCTATGTCCCCTATTTATTTTAATTTATTAGACTCTATAGGTTCCAAAAAGCGGACGTGTTTTAGAAAATTCCCAATTCATGACAATCCCAGCCTTGCGAAGCTAAAACAAGACCTATAATTTAAAAAAAAAAAAAAAAAAAAAAAAAAAAAAAAAAAAAAAAAAAAAAAAAAAAAGTTTATATAGAAGATGTTTACTGAAGAGGCCCAGAGCGGCGAAAGCGATAGAAATACAGAAACGCAATATGAAATAACGTCGCCATTAATGTCTCTACCTCAACCCCATGTCGAATCAATACGAACTTTCTCCTCCTTGAAACCCCAAAAAATCTTTCTACTTTTTTTGTTTTTATATTATAAAAGTTTCAGGTTTCGGTCCGTTTTCTA
Source organism: Tupiocoris notatus (assembly GCA_037159825.1). Taxonomy (NCBI): domain Eukaryota; kingdom Metazoa; phylum Arthropoda; class Insecta; order Hemiptera; family Miridae; genus Tupiocoris; species Tupiocoris notatus. The sequence goes on along the minus strand of JASJUZ010000673.1, from coordinate 21,833 downwards.
TACGGAGATTATTGAGGACACGGATATGCACTCCCTTTTTCCAAGATACTCTGAATTCTACTTTACGGACGTTATGAATGCTCCAAATTTACAATTTAAAAACGTTCAATGGCAAACTGGTGAAGTTTTGGAAAAAATCAGAACGCTTTGTCCTACTGGATGGATTTGTTATCGAATCAACTTACATCAGAGCGAAGTAATTGAATTCGACCGTCCTACCTGAGATTGAGTGGGCACCTGAGTCAAGCGAGATATTCGCTCGAAAACCCTTCGCTACATGGAAAAATTGGAGCTGGGCATTAATACTGGGCTCTACGAGCGACTGCTGGGCAGTTTTTCGTTGCTTCGTGATGATGGATCGCTCAGTCCCATCTCATTAGCCCCCTATATTAGGCGACATTCTTTTCATTTCGAGGCTCGGAGGGTAGCTTTTATATCGGCCGTCAGTATGTAGAAACCGGGCAGTTACGTTCCAACTCGGGAACCGTTAAAGGTAACGAAACGGCTGTGTTCTCATTGGAAAGTGTGAAAAAATACACGAACTTCAATACCCGAATTGGCTCTTTCCATGGGATATATCAATATATATTGACGGTTTTTCGATTTTTCGGGCAAATTCAGCGTCAAAATGAACAGCACACGCAACTTTGATCAGGCAAACCAACGAGCTTATAATTACTTTTACCTAGAAAAATTTTACTTAAAAAAAAAATATGTTTATTTATTCATTATTTATTTATTATTTACGAGGAATTCCTGTGTGCGACCCCAATAACAAAAATACAGCGATATTCAACTTTCATATAGAAAAATTTGAAGTCTCCCAGTGTTCCAATATATATTGAAATTTTGCGGTCTCTAAAACTCAAAATATTGTCAATATGCGAATAACGCGGAAGAACTGTATGTGACCAACTTGATAGAAATCGGGCATTATTCAATCGTCGTCCCAAATAGTTCAAGACCTTAAAAGTTCTATATAATGATTTTTTCCGGTAAAAATCAAAATACGAAATACTCACTAGCCAAATCGTGAAAAAGGCTTATAATGTGGAAGTACGGTATGTAACCCAATACAAAAAATCAAGCGTCATGCTCGCCGTGACGAACATTTTAAGACCTCAAACGTAGAAAAATATCAACTCCTTTAGCCTGTAAAAATCGAAACAGAAGAAAACTTGCAACTGTTATATTTCAAATGCGCAGTGTATTATCAATCGTAATTTTGCTCATTCACTAAGAAAAGATTCACTGAAAAATTCATTGCGTTTCATTCATTTTTCAAGGATATGTGGCGATTTATGTCACTTTTTGACCACAATCGCACGCACAAATAGACAGACTGACACACGGACACTTGCTCAGAGTGTTTCTGAGTGTAATAGTAATATAAGAATTTCCTCCACATTCACGTCCGTTCCAAATTCGACTTTTCAGACGATCACAATACTTCCATTAATTTACTATTTAAACATGGAAGTAAAAATTGTACATGCGATTAGGTCGCTGTGCACAATCTGCCGCAATTTTACAAACAAAAATTTGATTGATTTTTGAAAAATCCTTTATGGCGATCGGAACGGAGGGAGGTGTTCAAATTTCACCTTCCAATAGCCAAAAACTTGGAAACTTGTGTACTGTTGAAACTGAAGTAGTTTTTCGTTGATTTTAATGGGAGCATAATTGGGTCGGGTTTATATTGTTTCTCGATGTATCACATCAATCAAATAAATGAAAAAAAAATCACATCAAAATCTTTTCAACTTAATTTAATCACTTGAAAAGGAAGGTCGACCCTTAGCATTAATAATTGTTATTTATCGATATGACAACTACTTATTTACGGTATTATTATTAGCATTTTGGTCATTAGCGACGTTCTTAAAGGTATATTGACGCAGGTGAGGAGAAGGGTTAGGAAAGTGACTAGTGAACTTGCAAATCCCCAGCCTCGTCTAGCTTCCTTGCTAACGCTTTTCTTAAGCTCTTCTTAAGCTGCCTTGTCACGAAGCCATCGCTTATCTCCACCTCCTTCATCACAACCATCAAGTTTGCATCCTCTCCTTCACTGAAGTTATGTCATGAGTATCGGAGAGAGTATCCGCTGAAGAAAAACTTTTAAAAATGTTCGACTCGGTAACAGGTATAGCCAATTACCAAGAAACTCATACAAAGGCCGCAAAGTATGGAAATTACAAATTATATTGAAACACTAGTCACGAGACCAGAAAACAGACAAAACGCCGAAGTATGACCATAAAAATTCTAAATACGAACGATATTTGGATATCGCAAAAATACGGTATGTGATCCTAATGTTAAAAATCAATCGACTTTAAACTAACAAATATACTGACTGCATATTAATTAGAATTATTAGAAATATTTCTATTATTACTACTATTATTAGTGCCTATTTCTATTATTTCTATTATTATAAATATTTCTATTATTTTTAATATTTCTAAATACAAAACCAGTGGTGCGCATAGATCACACAGTACTTCCATGTTTGAGTCGGTAACAGGAATAACCAATTAAAAAATCAAGAAGCTTGTGCTAAGGGTGCAACGTTATTACTCAACAATTGTTATTGAAAAGCTAGCTAAGAGAACCCAAAAATAAAAAAACGCACAAATCAGGCTATTAATACTCAATAAACAGCATGAGGCGAAAGTACGGTGCGTGATCCAATCGATACAAAACAAGTTTTGTGAAATGGAGTAATTTTTAGAGCAAGAATACCTAAATATACTAAAGTGCGCAAATAAAATAACTGAAAATGCAAAACTACGAGGAAAACTGCGAAATGCGACACCAATAATAAAATCAAACGACATTCAGCTGACATAAAAAAAGTCAAGTTCCCTAGCGTTTGAGTATGATCATTTCTGTAGTCTGAAAAAATCAAAATATAGTCAATATGCGTATAATGCGTAAGTGCTGTTGTGACCACGTGATAAAAATCAGACTTCATTCAATCACCGTCCCAAACATTTCAAGGTCTTGAACGTTCAAATATACTGATTTTTCCGGCCAGTAAAAATACAAAATACGCACTAGCCATTCATTCATTCAACTAAGTAAATATATATAACTATATATAACTAATATATAATATAATAACTATAATAATAATAATAATAATAATAATAATAATAATAATAATAATAATAATAATAATAATCTATATATATAAAACTACACAACCAGGAGGAGAGGTATACGATTGATTGAAGAGATGGCTGGAGGGATTTGGACGAAAAAAATAGGTGATGCTTAGAATTTAAGGCCATCGGCTGAAAAACCTTTGGATTTTCGATTTTTGGTCCCTGTTTTGAAAAAAAATTCGAGATGTAAGAAAAAACGTGTTTTGGGTAAAAAGTCGCGATCGCGGAATTTCGGCTTTCGGGCGATCTAGCGGCCAAACTATTCAATTTTACACATACTAAGTGCATTGCAAATTTGTTGCCAGATAAATTTGCTACATTTTCGTAATTACAATTGTTAAGTTTAGTCCAACCCCCGCGGAGCTACAGCCTTGCAAAGTCGGAACTTTGAAAATCCGTTCGAAAAAATGCTCGCGCAAGGGAAAAAATGTGTGAGGAGATAAAAAATATTTGACGCTATATTCGTTCATCAGGTCGAAAATGATACGGTAGAAAAATGGCCGATTTTCAATTTAGGCCTTTGAATTGTCTTGGGGGAGGTTTATGTAAAAATTTGACCTTTTCCGGAACCACGTTTTTCCGCAGTTATTCGCGATTTACTCAAAATTTTCTCATTGGAGCTGCAAATTTTACTACAGATATGTGTAGATTATTAAATTCTTTAAACGAAAAAGTACAAGAATTTGTTCGTCGGTTGAGTTTAGTCGGAGCTAGAGAAGCTCGAAGTGAAAGTCGAAAAACCGTGGGTATACGATTGATTGAGAAACTGGGAATAGGTAATCAAATTTTGGTCATAGTGCCGTTCAATTGAGACAAACTGATCGGGTGAAAAAATCTTCTTTTTTTTAATTAGGCCTCTGTTCAAATTTTATTGCACTTTGAAATTTTAAAACCCGGTTTTTCATGTTTTTTCGCATGTTTTTCGCAAATAACTTTTGAACCGGTTACTTTTACATAGGTATATTACTCAGAGGCGAAAAAGAGCTATCAAAATCCTACAATTTGGTGTATTTAATTATATTTTTATGTTATGTCCCCGCGGAGCTATTAACGTTTGAAGAAAAGTCAAAACACGTTTTTTGACATAAAGTGGAATATTCCTCGAAAGCTATCATATACGCTAGCCATTTTCGTATTTTTACTGGATTCTACGTTAAATTTCCTACATTTTCTTCCACAGCACCTAATCTGTCCCGTTTCCGGAACGTGACGAAAAAAAATCCCGAAGTTGAAACTTTAAAAGTATGAAAAACGAAAAAAATTCGAAAAATATTATTGATTGTTCGATTTTAATTTTTTTCACTTTGAATTCGAATTCTACGTCTAATTTCCTGTAGGAATCATTAACTAATCAAATTTGAACAGTACTGTAAGTATTTGCAACGGAATTTCAAAGTTGAAAAACGTAGGAGTGGCGTAGTATTAAACCTGGAAAACTGATAGTTGCCGACTAATTTCCGCCGTTTTGACGTCATATTCGGATTCAGCGTTGAATTTCCTATAAGAATAGCTTTCAAAATCGCTTTAAAACGACAATTTAATTTTTCACTATTACCGATGCCAGCGGAGCTCGGAAATTCGGCCGGCGAAAAAGTCGATTTACGGAAAATAATTTCTCTGGCTCTGTTTAAATTTTTTTCACCAAATTTTTTGCTATGTACGTGTGTAAGGCGTTCAAATGAAGACTCCTGCATAATAAAACAATTGATTCGCCTTCATTTTGACCCCGAAAATCACGGTTAAAGTCCAATTTTTGAGCTTTCAAAAACCGATTTTTTTGGACCACTTGCAGATTTTTCCGAGAAATAAAAAAAATCACAAAAATACATCGTGGTAAGACACAACTTTCCTAAAAATTTCAGATTTTTATCGGTTTTGAAAGACGAGTAAAAATTCGATAACTGTTCGGTTGAAAAAAATCGCAGGGGTACCCCTTGGATTTTTCGCGAAAAATTTTTTGAAATAGATTTCGCTCAAATTCAGCATAATGATAGTTGATGATGTGTATATCAATAATATATGGTTCATTCTTCGTTTTTTTCGCACTAAATAGATGAAAATAACGTTTAAAGTTGAAAAATGTCATTTTTTCGTGTATCGTCTACATATATTGTTGAATAACGCAAAAACGGTTGAAAAATGTATAGGTACATTACATTAGAAAAATGTGGGCAATTAAATTACCTATCTTTTGATATATTCAAACATTTGAATTGACGACTTTTTGTCTGAGTTATCCACTGTGCAAGTTACAAATCTTGGAAAACTTACAGTTGTTACATCTAATTTTGCTCCTACTTTGCTCCAGTTGAAAAACCCAATACTTTATGATACAAAGTACATTCAAACACCATCACCAACATACCAAATTATAGCAACTACTATCAAGTACTACCTACTATAAAAATACCTATAGCTTCCCACTCTCCATACACAAATGATAAACTACTACTACCTACCTATACCCATACCTTTACCATATATACTACACTATATACTATACTATATAGTATACTGTATAGTATACTATGTATATACTATATAGTATACTATATATAGGAGTGAAAAGGACACTACCCCCGCAAAGCTATATGTAAGGCCCGAGAGGAGGGGCGCAGCCCCTCCGACGGGCCGACCGTGCGCGATAGCTGAGGGGGGCGAAGCCCCCCTCTGAGGGGGTTGGGCGGCGGCAGCCGCCAGGGGCGCTCAGCCCCTAGTCTATATATATAAAACTACACAACGAGGAGGAGGAGAGGTATACGATTGATTGAGGAACTGGCCGGAGGGATTTGGATGAAAAAAATAGGGGTTGCTTAAAATTTAAGGCCATCGGCTGAAAAAATCTTAGAATTTCCATTTTCGACCTTGAAAATTTTTAAAAATTCGAAATGTATCGAAAAACGTGTTTTTGGCGAAAAACGGGTTTCGCGGATTTCCGGCTATCGGGCGATCTAGCGCCCAAACTATTCGGTTTTACATATACCAAGTGAATTGCAAAGTTGTAGCCAGTTAAATTTCCTACATTTTTGTAATTACAAATGTTAGGTTTGGTTCAACCCCCGCGGAGCTATAGCGATCCAAAGTCGGCACTTGATGTTTTTGATACAAAAAAACGCTCTCGACTCGACGCCGCATTTCGAAAAAAAAAATTAATTTGGCACTATATTCGTTTAGCATTTCGAAAATGATACGGCGAAAAACCCTTGAAATTTTGATTTAGGACCTTGATTTTTCTCAGGGGAGCTTTATGTAAGTTTTTGAGCTTTTTCGAAACCACGTTTTTCTTCAGTTGATCGCGATTTTCTCGAAAAATTCCCACAACGCGAAAAGATTTTATGAGCGCATTTTGTTCATGGATAAATTCTTTAAACGAAAAAGTACAGGAATTCGTTCGTTGATCGAATTTTGCCGGAGCTAGAGCGGCTCGAAGGGGACGTGAAAAAATCTTGGGTATCCAATTGATTGAGAAACTGGGAATAGGTAATCAAATTTTGGTCATAGTGCCGTTCAATTGAGACAAACTGATCGTGTGAAAAAATCTTCTTTTTTTTAATTAGGCCTCTGTTCAAATTTTATTGCACTTTGAAATTTTATAACCCGGTTTTTCGCGTTTTTTTGCATGTTTTTCGCAAATAACTTTTGAACCGGTTACTTTTACATAGGTATATTACTCAGAGGCGAGAAAGAGCTATCGAAATCCTACAATTTGGTGTATTTGATTATATTTTTATGTTATGTCCCCGCGGAGCTATTAACGTTTGAAGAAAAGTCAAAACACGTTTTTTGACATAAAGTGGAATATTCCTCGAAAGCTATCATATACGCTAGCCATTTTCGTATTTTTAATGGATTCTAGGTTAAATTTCCTACATTTTCTTCCACAGCACCTAATCTGTCCCGTTTCCGGAACGTGACGAAAAAAAATCCCAAAGTTGAAACTTCAAAAGTATGAAAAACGAAAAAAATTCGAGAAATATTATTAATCGTTCGAATTTGATTTTTTTCACTTTGAATTCGAATTCTACGTCTAATTTCCTGTAGGAGTCATTAGTTAATTAAATTTGAACAGTACTGTAAGTATTTGCAACGGAATTTCAAAGTTGAAAAACGTAAGAGTGGCGTGTATTAAACCTGGAAAAACTGATAGTTGCCGACTAATTTCCGCCGTTTTGACGTCATATTCGGATTCAGCGTTAAATTTCCTATAAGAATAGCTCTCAAAATCGCTTTAAAACGAATATTTAATTTTTCACTATTACCGATGCCAGCGGAGCTCGGAATTTCGGCCGGCGAAAAAGTCGATTTACGGAAAATAATTTCTCTGGCTCTGTTTAAATTTTTTTCACCAAACTTTTTGCTATGTACGTGTGTAAGGCGTTCAAATGGAGACTCCTGCATAATAAAACAATTGATTCGCATATATTTTGACCCCGAAAATCACGGTTAAAGTCCAATTTTTGAGCTTTAAAAAACCGATTTTTTTGGACCACTTGCAGATTTTTCCGAGAAATAAAAAAAATACCAAAAATACATCTTGGTAAGACACAACTTTCCTGAAAATTTCAGATTTTTATCTGTATTGAGAGAGGAGTAAAAATTCGTTAACTGTTCGGTTGAAAAAAATCGCAGGGGTACCCCTTGGATTTTTCGCGAAAATTTTTTTGAAATAGATTTCGCTCAAATTCAGCATAATGATAGTTGATGATGTGTATATCGATAATATATGGTTCATTCTTTGTTTCCTTCGCACTAAATAGATGAAAATAACGTTTAAAGTTGAAAAATGTGATTTTTTCGTGTATACTCTACTAATATTGTTGAATAACGCAAAAACGGTTGAAAAATTGATAGGTACATTACATTGGGAAAATGTGGACAATTAAATTACCTATCTTTTGGTATATTCAAACCTTTGAATTGACGACTTTTTGTTTGAGTTATCCACCGTGCAAGTTACAAATCAAGGAAAACTTACAGTTGCTATGTCTAATATAGCTCCTACTTTGCTCCAGTTGAAAAACCCAATACTTTATGATACAAAGTACGTTCGAACTCCACCACCTACATACCAAATTTTAGCAACTACTACTAAGTACTACCCACTATAATAACAACTATAGCTTCCCACTCTCCATACACAAATAATAAACTACTACTACCTACCCATACCTATACCTATACCTACCTACCTATACCTATATACCATATACTACCATATACTATATACTATACTATATACTGTACTATATATACTATATAGTATACTATATATAGGAGTGATAAGGACAACACCCCGAGTTATTTATGTAAGGCCCGAGAGGAGGGGCGTAGCCCCTCCGACGGGCCGACCGTGCGCGATAGCTGAGGGGGGCGAAGCCCCCCTCTGAGGGGGTTGGGCGGCGGCAGCCGCCAGGGGCGCTCAGCCCCTAGTCTATATATATAAAACTACACAACGAGGAGGAGGAGAGGGTATACGATTGATTGAAGAACTGGCCGGAGGGATTTCGATGAAAAAAATAGGGGGTGTTTAAAATTTAAGGCCATCGGCTGAAAAAATCGCCGATTTTCCATTTTCGCCCTTGAAAATTTTTTAAAATTCGAAATGTATCGAAAAACGTCGTTTTTGGAAAAAATCGCTTTTCAGGAATTCGAGCTTTCGGACGAACTAGCGGTTAAACTAATAACTTTTACATATACCAAGTGAATTGCAAAGTTGTAGCCGGTTAAATTTCCAACATTTTTGTAATTACAAATGTTAAGTTTGCTGACACCTCCGCGGAGCTATAGCGATTCAAAGTCGAAACTTGAAAAATCCGATGCAAAAAAACGCTCTCGACTCGACGCCGCATTTCGAAAAAAAAAATTAATTTGGCACTATATTCGTTTAGCATTTCGAAAATGATACGGCGAAAAAATAGTCGATTTTCGATTTAAGCCTCGGATTTTTCTTGGGGGAGGTTTATGTGCAAATTTCACCTGTTTCGGAAACACGTTTTTCCGCAGTTATTCGCGATTTTCTCGAAAAATTCACATTGGAGGTTTAAATTTTACTACAGATATTTGTAGATTATTAAATTCTTTAAACGAAAAAGTACAAGAATTCGTTCGTCGGTTGAGTTTAGTCGGAGCTAGAGAAGCTCGAAGTGAAAGTCGAAAAACCGTGGGTATCCGATTGATTGAGAAACTGGGGCACGGTAATCAAATTTTGGTCATAGTGCCGTTCAATTGAGACAAACTGATCGGGTGAAAAAATCGTCTTTTTTTTTATTAGGCCTTTGTTCAAATTTTATTGCGCTTTGAAATTTTATGACACTGATTTTCGCGTTTTTTTGCCTGTTTTTCGCGAATAGCTTTTGAACCGGTTACATTTACATAGGTATATTACTCAGAGGCGAGAAAGAGCTACCGAAATCCTACAATTTGGTGTATTTAATTATATTTTTATGTTATGTCCCCGCGGAGCTATTAACGTTTGAAGAAAAGTCAAAACACGTTTTTTGACATAAAGTGGAATATTCCTCGAAAGCTATCATATACGCTAGCCATTTTCGTATTTTTAATGGATTCTACGTTAAATTTCCTACATTTTCTTCCACAGCACCTAATCTGTCCCGTTTCGGGAACGTGATGAAAAAAAATCCCAAAGTTGAAACTTCAAAAGTATGAAAAACGAAAAAAATTCGAAAAATATTATTAATCGTTCGAATTTGATTGTTTTCACTTTGAATTCGAATTCTACGTCTAATTTCCTGTAGGAGTCATTAGTTAATCAAATTTGAACAGTACTGTAAGTATTTGCAACGGAATTTCAAAGTTGAAAAACGTAAGAGTGGCGTGTATTAAACCTGGAAAAACTGATAGTTGCCGACAAATTTCCGCCGTTTTGACGTCATATTCGGATTCAGCATTAAATTTCCTATAAGAATAGCTTTCAAAATCGCTTTAAAACGAAAATTTAATTTTTCACTATTACCGATGCCAGCGGAGCTCGGAATTTCGGCCGGCGAAAAACTCGATTTACGGAAAATAATTTCTCTGGCTCTGTTTAAAATTTTTTCACCAAATTTTTTGCTATGTACGTGTGTAAGGCGTTCAAATGAAGACTCTCGCATAATAAAACAATTGATTCGCATTAATTTTGACCTCGAAAATCACGGTTAAAGTCCAATTTTTGAGGTTTCAAAAACCGATTTTTTTGACCGCTTGCAGATTTTTCCGAAAAATAAAAAAAATACCAAGAATACATATTGGTGAGACACAACTTTCCTAAAAATTTCAGATTTTTATCTGTATTGAGAGAGGAGTAAAAATTCGTTAACTGTTCGGTTGAAAAAAATCGCAGGGGTACCCCTTGGTTTTTTTGCGAAAAATTTTTTGAAATAGATTTTGCTCAAGTTCAGCATAATGATAGTTGATGATGTGTATATCAATAATATATGGTTCATTCTTCGTTTCTTTCGCACTAAATAGACGAAAAGAACGTTTAAAGTTGAAAAATGTCATTTTTTCGTGTATAGTCTACTAATATTGTTGAATAACGCAAAAACGGTTGAAAAATGTATAGGTACATTACATTAGGAAAATGTGGGCAATTAAATTACATATCTTTTGGTATTTTCAAACATCTGAATTGACGACTTTTTGTTTGAGTTATCCCCTGTGCAAGTTACAATTCTTGGAAAACTTACAGTTGTTATGTCTAATTTCGCTCCTACTTTGCTCCAGTTGAAAAACACAATACTTTATGATACAAAGTACGTTCGAACTCCACCACCTACATACCAAATTATAGCAACTACTACCAAGTACTTTCTACTATAAAACCTACCATAGATTCCCACTCTCCATACACAAATAATCAACTACAACTACCTACCCATACCTATACCTTTACCTATACCTATACTATATACTATACTATATACTATACTATATACTATATACCATATACTATACTATATACTATACATATCATACTATATATAGTAGTGAAAAGGACACTACCTCCGAGTAATAATATGTAAGGCCCGAGAGGAGGGGCGCAGCCCCTCCGACGGGCCGACCGTGCGCGATAGCTGAGGGGGGCGAAGCCCCCCTCTGAGGGGGTTGGGCGGCGGCAGCCGCCAGGGGCGCTCAGCCCCTAGTCTATATATATAAAACTGCACAACGAGGAGGAGGAGAGGTATACGATTGATTGAGGAGATGGCTGGAAGGATTTGAATGAAAAAAATAGGGGGTGCTTAGAATTTAAGGCCATCGGCTGAAAAAATCGCCGAATTTCGATTTTTGCCCCCTGTTTTTTGAAAAAATTCGAAATGTATCGAAAAACGTGTTTTGGGCGAAAAATCGCGATCGCGGAATTTTTTCTATCGGGCGCTGTAGCGGCTTAAATATTGATTTTCGTCTATACTAAGTGCATTGCAAAGTTGTTGCCAGATAAATTTCCTACATTTTTGTAATTACAATTGTCAAGTTTGGTTCAACCCCCGCGGAGCTATAGCGATCCAAAGTCGGAACTTAGGTGCCGCGTCTCAAAAAAAACTCCGACGGGTGGAGCAAAATTGTGAAGCGATAAAAAATTTTTGACACTATATTCGTCAATTAAATCGAAAATAAAAAGTACGTTAAATCGTACTTTTTTGATTTTCGACCTTAATTTTTCGTGAGTTAGGAAAATGTCAAAATTTGAGCTTTTTCGAAACCACGTTTTTCCGCAGTTGATCGCGATTTTCTCGAAAAATTTCCACAACGCGAAAAGATTTTATGAGCGCATTTTGTTCATGGATAAATTCTTTAAACGAAAAAGTACAGGAATTCGTTCGTTGATCGATTTTTGCCGGAGCTAGAGCGGCCCGAAGCCAAGGTCAAAAAATCTTGGGTATCCAATTGATTGAGAAACTGGGAATAGGAAATCAAATTTTGGTCATAGTGCCGTTCAATTGAGACAAACTGATCGGGTGAAAAAATCTTCTTTTTTTTAATTAGGCCTCTGTTCAAATTTTATTGCACTTTAAAGTTTTATGACACGATTTTTTGCGTTTTTTTGCATGTTTTTCGCATATAACTTTTGAACCGACTACTTTTACATAGGTATATTACTCAGAGGCGAGAAAGAGCTATCAAAATCCTACAATTTGGTGTATTTAATTATATTTTTATGTTATGTCCCCGCGGAGCTATTAACGTTTGAAGAAAAGTCAAAACACGTTTTTTGACATAAAGTGGAATATTCCTCGAAAGCTATCATATACGCTAGCCATTTTCGTATTTTTACTGGATTCTACGTTAAATTTCCTACATTTTCTTCTACAGCACCTAATCTGTCCCGTTTCAGGAACGTGATGAAAAAAAATCCCAAAGTTGAAACTTCAAAAGTATGAAAAACGATAAAAATTCGAGAAATATTATTAATCGTTCGAATTTGATTTTTTTCACATTGAATTCGAATTCTACGTCTAATTTCCTGTAGGAATCATCATATAATCAAATTTGAACAGTACTGTAAGTATTTGCTACGGAATTTCAAAGTTGAAAAACGTAGGAGTGGCGTAGTATTAAACTGGAAAAACTGATGGTTGCCGACTAATTTCCGCCGTTTTGACGTCATATTCGGATTCAGCGTTAAATTTCCTATAAGAATAGCTTTCAAAATCACTTTAAAACGAAATTTTAATTTTTCACTATTACCGATGCCAGCGGAGCTCGGAATTTCGGCCGGCGAAAAAGTCGATTTACGGAAAATAATTTCTCTGGCTCTGTTTAAATTTTTTTCACCAAATTTTTTGCTATGTACGTGTGTAAGGCGTTCAAATGAAGACTCCTGCATAATAAAACAATTGATTCGCATTTATTTTGACCCCGAAAAACACGGTTAAAGTCCAATTTTTGAGCTTTCAAAAACCGATTTTTTTGGACCACTTGCAGATTTTTCCGAGAAATAAAAAAAATTGCAAAAATACATCTTGGTAAGACACAACTTTCCTAAAAATTTCAGATTTTTATCTGTATTGAGAGACGAGTAAAAATTCGTTAACTGTTCGGTTGAAAAAAATCGCAGGGGTACCCCTTGGATTTTTTGCGAAAAATTTTTTGAAATGGATTTCGCTCAAATTCAGCATAATGATAGTTGATGACGTGTATATCAATAATATATGGTTCATTCTTTGTTTCTTTCGCACTAAATAGATGAAAATAACGTTTAAAGTTGAAAAATGTCATGTTTTCGCGTATGGTCTACCAATATTGATGATTAACGCAAAAACGGTTGAAAAATGGATAGGTACATTACATTGGGAAAATGTGGACAGTTAAATTACCTATCTTTTGGTATATTCAAACATCTGAATTGACCACTTTTTGTTTGAGTTATCCACTGTGCAAGTTACAAATCTTGGAAAACTTACAGTTGATATGTCTAATTTTGCTCCTACTTTGCTCCAGTTGAAAAACCCAATACTTTATGATACTAAGTACGATACAATCCCCACCACCAACATACCAAATTATAGCAACTACTACTAAGTACTACCTACTAATAATAATACCTATCGATTCCCACTCTCCATACACAAATAATTAACTACTAAACCCATACCTATACCCATACCTATACCTATACCATATACTATACTATATACTACACTATATACTATACTATATACTATACTATATACTATACTATATACTATACTATATATAGTACTACTATATATAGGAGTGATAAGGACAACACCCCACCGAAACTATATGTAAGGCCCGAGAGGAGGGGCGCAGCCCCTCCGACGGGCCGACGCGCGCGCGATAGCTGAGGGGGGCGAAGCCCCCCTCTGAGGGGGTTGGGCGGCGGCAGCCGCCAGGGGCGCTCAGCCCCTAGTCTATATATATAAAACTGCACAACCAGGAGGAGGAGAGGGATACTATTGATTGAGGAACTGGCTGGAAGGATTTGGATGAAAAAAATAGGGGTTGCTTAGAATTTAAGGCCATCGGCTGAAAAAATCTTAGAATTTCGATTTTTTACTTCGTTCTTGAAAAAAAATTCGAAATGTATCGAAAAACGTCGTTTTGGTGAAAAATCGCGATCGCGGAATTTGGTGTTTCGGCCGCCGTAGCTCCTAAAGTAATGGGTTTGTTATATACTAAGTGAATTAAAAAATTGTAGCCAGTTAAATTCCCTACATTTTTGTAATTGCGATTGTTAATTTTGGTTCAACCCCCGCGGAGCTATAGCCATCCAAAGTCGAAACTTTGTTTTTTCGTTTTGAAAAAACTCTCACGGATGGAGCAAAATTGTGAAGCGATAAAAATTTTTTGACAACATATTCGTCAATTAAATCGAAATTCCTGACCCCGTTTTTTTCATTTTTTCGATTTTCGACTTGGTATTCCCGTGAGCTAAGATTATGTAAAAATTTGACGATTTCCGAAACCACGTTTTTCCGCAGTTGATCGCGATTTTCTCGAAAAATTCTCACAACGCGAAAAGATTTTATGAGCGCATTTTGTTCATGGTTAAATTCTTTAAACGAAAAAGTACAAGAATTTGTTCGTAGGTTGATTTTAGCCGGAGCTAGAGCGGCCCGAAGCCAAGGTCACAAAATTTTGGTTATCCAATTGATTGAGAAACTGGGAATAGGTAATCAAATTTTGGTCATAGTGCCGTTCAATTGAGACAAACCCATCGTGTGAAAAAATCTTCTTTTTTTTAATTAGGCCTCTGTTCAAATTTTATTGCACTTTGAAATTTTATAACCCGGTTTTTCGCGTTTTTTCGCATGTTTTTCGCAAATAACTTTTGAACCGGCTACTTTTACATAGGTATATTACTCAGAGGCGAGAAAGAGCTATCAAAATCCTACATTTTAGTGTATTTAATTATATTTTTATGTTATGTCCCCGCGGAGCTATTAACGTTTGAAGAAAAGTCAAAACACGTTTTTTGACATAAAGTGGAATATTCCTCGAAAGCTATCATATACGCTAGCGATTTTCGTATTTTTAATGGATTCTACGTTAAATTTTCTACATTTTCTTCCACAGCACCTAATCTGTCCCATTTCGGGAACGTGACGAAAAAAAATCCCAAAGTTGAAACTTCCAAAGTATGAAAAACGATAAAAATTCGAAAAATATTATTAATCGTTCGAATTTGATTTTTTTCATATTAAATTCGAATTCTAAGTCTAATTTCCTGTAGGAACCATTAATTAATCAAATTTTAACAGGACTGTAAGTATTTGCTACGGAATTTCAAAGTTGAAAAACGTAGGAGGGGCGTAGTATTAAACTGGAAAAACTGATAGTTGCCGATTAATTTCCGCCGTTTTGACGTCATATTCGGATTCAGCGTTAAATTTCCTATAAGAATAGCTTTCAAAATCGCTTTAAAACGAAAATTTAATTTTTCACTATTACCGATGCCAGCGGAGCTCGGAATTTCGGCCGGCGAAAAACTCGATTTACGGAAAATAATTTCTCTGGCTCTGTTTAAATTTTTTTCGCCGAATTTTTTGCTATGTACGTGTGTAAGGCGTTCAAATGAAGACTTCTGTATAATGAAACGATTGATTCGCATTTATTTTGACCCCGAAAATCACGGTTAAAGTCCAATTTTTGAGCTTTTAAAAACCGATTTTTTTGGACCACTTGCAGATTTTTCCGAGAAATAAAAAAAAATCACAAAAATACATCATGGTAAGACACAACTTTCCTAAAAATTTCAGATTTTTATCTGCATTGAGAGACGAGTAAAAAATCGTTAACTGTTCGGTTGAAAAAAATCGCGGGGGTACCCCCTTGGATTTTTCGCGAAAAATTTTTTGAAATGGATTTCGCTCAAATTCAGCATAATGATAGTTGATGATGTGTATATCAATAATATATGGTTCATTCTTTGTTTCTTTCGCACTAAGTAGATGAAAATAACGTTTAAAGTTGAAAAATGTCATTTTTTCGTGTATATTCTACTAATATTGTTGAATAACGCAAAAACGGTGGAAAAATGGATAGGTACATTACATTGGGAAAATGTGGACAGTTAAATTACCTATCTTTTGGTATATTCAAACGTCTGAATTGACGACTTTTTGTTTGAGTTATCCACTATGCAAGTTACAAATATTGGAAAACTTACAGTTTTTATGTCTAATTTTGCTCTGCTTTGCTTGCTAACTTTGCTCCAGTTGAAAAACACAATACTTTATGATACTAAGTACGATACAATCCCCACCACCAACATACCAAATTATAGCAACAACTACTACTAAGTACTACCTACTATAAAAATACCTATAGATTCCCACTCTCCATACTCAAATAATAAACTACTACTACCTACCCATACCTATACCTATACCCATACCTATACTATATACTATACTATATACTATACTATATCTACTATATTATATACTATATATATACTATACAATATTATATACTATAATATATATACTATATAATATTATATACTATATAGTATACTATATATAGGAGTGATAAGGACAACACCCCGAGTTATTTATGTAAGGCCCGAGAGGAGGGGCGCAGCCCCTCCGACGGGCCGACCGTGCGCGATAGCTGAGGGGGGCGAAGCCCCCCTCTGAGGGGGTTGGGCGGCGGCAGCCGCCAGGGGCGCTCAGCCCCTATCTATATATATAAAACTGCACAACGAGGAGGAGGAGAGGTATACGATTGATTGAGGAGATGGCTGGAAGGATTTGAATGAAAAAAATAGGGGGTGCTTAGAATTTAAGGCCATCGGCTGAAAAACCTTCGGATTTTCGATTTTCGCCCTTGAAAATTTTCAAAAATTCGAAATGTATCGAAAAACGTGTTTTTGGCGAAAAACGGGTTTCGCGGATTTCCGGCTATCGGGCGATCTAGCGCCCAAACTATTCGGTTTTACATATACCAAGTGAATTGCAAAGTTGTAGCCAGTTAAATTTCCTACATTTTTGTAATTACAAATGTTAGGTTTGGTTCAACCCCCGCGGAGCTATAGCGATCCAAAGTCGAAACTTGAAGTTTTTGATACAAAAAAACGCTCTCGACTCGACGCCGCATTTCGAAAAAAAAAATTAATTTGGCACTATATTCGTTTTGCATTTCGAAAATGATACGGCGAAAAACCCTTGAAATTTTGATTTAGGACCTTGATTTTTCTCAGGGGAGCTTTATGTAAGTTTTTGAGCTCTTTCGAAACCACGTTTTCCCGCAGTCGATCGCGATTTTCTCGAAAAATTCTCACAGTGCGATTAAATTTTATGAGCGCATTTTGTTCATGGATAAATTCTTTAAACGAAAAAGTACAAGAATTCGTTCGTTGATCGATTTTAGCCGGAGCTAGAGCGGCCCGAAGCGAACACCCAAAAAACCGTAGTATACAATTGATTGAGAAACTGGGAATAGGTAATCAAATTTTGGTCATAGTGCCGTTCAATTGAGACAACTTCATCGGCTGAAAAAATCGTCTTTTTTTTATTAGGCCTCTGTTCAAATTTTATTGCACTTTGAAATTTTATGACCCTGTTTTTCGCGTTTTTTCGCATGTTTTTCGCAAATAACTTTTGAACCGACCACTTTTACATAGGTATATTACTCAGAGGCGAGATAGAGCTATCGAAATCCCACAATTTGGTGTATTTAATTATATTTTTATGTTATGTCCCCGCGGAGCTATTAACGTTTGAAGAAAAGTCAAAACACGTTTTTTGACATAAAGTGGAATATTCCTCGAAAGCTATCATATACGCTAGCCATTTTCGTATTTTTACTGGATTCTACGTTAAATTTCCTACATTTTCTTCCACAGGTCCCGTTTCCGGAACGTGACGAAAAAAAATCCCAAAGTTGAAACTTCAAAAGTATGAAAAACGAAAAAAATTCGAGAAATATTATTAATCGTTCGAATTTGATTGTTTACACTTTAAATTCGAATTCTACAACTAATTTCCTGTAGAAATCATCAAATAATCAAATTTGAACAGTACTGTAATTATTTGTAACGGATTTTCAAAGTTGAAAAACGTAGGAGTCTCGTGTATTAAACCTGCAAAAACTGATAGTTGCCGACTAATTTCCGCCGTTTTGACGTCATATTCGGATTCAGCGTTAAATTTCCTATAAGAATAGCTTTCAAATCGCTTTAAACGAAATTTTTATTTTTCACTATTACCGATGCCAGCGGAGCTCGGAATTTCGGCCGGCGAAAAAGTCGATTTACGGAAAATAATTTCTCTGGCTCTGTTTAAATTTTTTTCACCAAATTTTTTGCTATGTACGTGTGTAAGGCGTTCAAATGAAGACTCCTGCATAATAAAACAATTGATTCGCAAATATTTTGACCCCGAAAATCACAGTTAAAGGTCAATTTTTGAGCTTTCAAAAACCGTTTTTTTTTGACCACTTGCAGATTTTTCCGAGAAATAAAAAAAATCACAAAAATACATCATGGTAAGACACAACTTTCCTAAAAATTTCAGATTTTTATCTGTATTGAGAGAGGAGTAAAAATTCGTTAACTGTTCGGTTGAAAAAAATCGCAGGGGTACCCCTTGGATTTTTTGCGAAAAATTTTTTGAAATGGATTTCGCTCAAATTCAGCATAATGATAGTTGATGATGTGTATATCAATAATATATGGTTCATTCTTTGTTTCTTTCGCACTAAATAGATGAAAATAACGTTTAAAGTTGAAAAATGTCATTTTTTCGTGTATAGTCTACTAATATTGTTGAATAACGCAAAAACGGTAGAAAAATTGATAGGTACATTACATTGGGAAAACGTGGACAATTAAATTACCTATCTTTTGGTATATTCAAACATTTGAATTGACGACTTTTTGTCTGAGTTATCCACTGTGCAAGTTACAAATCTTGGAAAACTTACAGTCGTTAAGTCTAATTTTGCTCCTACTTTGCTCCAGTTGAAAAACCCAATACTTTATGATACAAAGTACGTTCGAACTCCACCACCTACATACCAAATTATAGCAACTGCTACTGAGTACTATACCCACTATAAAAGTACATATCGATTCCCACTCTCCATACACAAATAATAAACTACTACTACCTACCCATACCTATATCTATACCCATACCTATACCTATACTATATACTTACTATATACTATACTATATACTACACTATATATACTATACTATATACTTATAGTATATAGTACTATATATAGGAGTGATAAGGACAACACCCCGAGTTATTTATGTAAGGCCCGAGAGGAGGGGCGCAGCCCCTCCGACGGGCCGACGCGCGCGCGATAGCTGAGGGGGGCGAAGCCCCCCTCTGAGGGGGTTGGGCGGCGGCAGCCGCCAGGGGCGCTCAGCCCCTATCTATCTATATATATAAAACTACACAACCAGGAGGAGAGGTATACGATTGATTGAAGAGATGGCTGGAGGGATTTGGACGAAAAAAATAGGTGATGCTTAGAATTTAAGGCCATCGGCTGAAAAACCTTTGGATTTTCGATTTTTGGTCCCTGTTTGAAAAAAAATTCGAGATGTAAGAAAAAACGTGTTTTGGGTAAAAAGTCGCGATCGCGGAATTTCGGCTTTCGGGCGATCTAGCGGCCAAACTATTCAATTTTACACATACTAAGTGCATTGCAAATTTGTTGCCAGATAAATTTGCTACATTTTCGTAATTACAATTGTTAAGTTTAGTCCAACCCCCGCGGAGCTACAGCCTTGCAAAGTCGGAACTTTGAAAATCCGTTCGAAAAAATGCTCGCGCAAGGGAAAAAATGTGTGAGGAGATAAAAAATATTTGACGCTATATTCGTTCATCAGGTCGAAAATGATACGGTAGAAAAATGGCCGATTTTCAATTTAGGCCTTTGAATTGTCTTGGGGAGGTTTATGTAAAAATTTGACCTTTTCCGGAACCACGTTTTTCCGCAGTTATTCGCGATTTACTCAAAATTTTCTCATTGGAGCTGCAAATTTTACTACAGATATGTGTAGATTATTAAATTCTTTAAACGAAAAAGTACAAGAATTTGTTCGTCGGTTGAGTTTAGTCGGAGCTAGAGAAGCTCGAAGTGAAAGTCGAAAAAACCGTGGGTATACGATTGATTGAGAAACTGGGAATAGGTAATCAAATTTTGGTCATAGTGCCGTTCAATTGAGACAAACTGATCGGGTGAAAAAATCTTCTTTTTTTTAATTAGGCCTCTGTTCAAATTTTATTGCACTTTGAAATTTTAAAACCCGGTTTTTCATGTTTTTTCGCATGTTTTTCGCAAATAACTTTTGAACCGGTTACTTTTACATAGGTATATTACTCAGAGGCGAAAAAGAGCTATCAAAATCCTACAATTTGGTGTATTTAATTATATTTTTATGTTATGTCCCCGCGGAGCTATTAACGTTTGAAGAAAAGTCAAAACACGTTTTTTGACATAAAGTGGAATATTCCTCGAAAGCTATCATATACGCTAGCCATTTTCGTATTTTTACTGGATTCTACGTTAAATTTCCTACATTTTCTTCCACAGCACCTAATCTGTCCCGTTTCCGGAACGTGACGAAAAAAAATCCCGAAGTTGAAACTTTAAAAGTATGAAAAACGAAAAAAATTCGAAAAATATTATTGATTGTTCGATTTTAATTTTTTTCACTTTGAATTCGAATTCTACGTCTAATTTCCTGTAGGAATCATTAACTAATCAAATTTGAACAGTACTGTAAGTATTTGCAACGGAATTTCAAAGTTGAAAAACGTAGGAGTGGCGTAGTATTAAACCTGGAAAACTGATAGTTGCCGACTAATTTCCGCCGTTTTGACGTCATATTCGGATTCAGCGTTGAATTTCCTATAAGAATAGCTTTCAAAATCGCTTTAAAACGACAATTTAATTTTTCACTATTACCGATGCCAGCGGAGCTCGGAAATTCGGCCGGCGAAAAAGTCGATTTACGGAAAATAATTTCTCTGGCTCTGTTTAAATTTTTTTCACCAAATTTTTTGCTATGTACGTGTGTAAGGCGTTCAAATGAAGACTCCTGCATAATAAAACAATTGATTCGCCTTCATTTTGACCCCGAAAATCACGGTTAAAGTCCAATTTTTGAGCTTTCAAAAACCGATTTTTTTGGACCACTTGCAGATTTTTCCGAGAAATAAAAAAAATCACAAAAATACATCGTGGTAAGACACAACTTTCCTAAAAATTTCAGATTTTTATCGGTTTTGAAAGACGAGTAAAAATTCGATAACTGTTCGGTTGAAAAAAATCGCAGGGGTACCCCTTGGATTTTTCGCGAAAAATTTTTTGAAATAGATTTCGCTCAAATTCAGCATAATGATAGTTGATGATGTGTATATCAATAATATATGGTTCATTCTTCGTTTTTTTCGCACTAAATAGATGAAAATAACGTTTAAAGTTGAAAAATGTCATTTTTTCGTGTATCGTCTACATATATTGTTGAATAACGCAAAAACGGTTGAAAAATGTATAGGTACATTACATTAGAAAAATGTGGGCAATTAAATTACCTATCTTTTGATATATTCAAACATTTGAATTGACGACTTTTTGTCTGAGTTATCCACTGTGCAAGTTACAAATCTTGGAAAACTTACAGTTGTTACATCTAATTTTGCTCCTACTTTGCTCCAGTTGAAAAACCCAAT